>JABFEX010000170.1:0-41220 GCA_013623515.1 Fusarium illudens
CCCTTAATAGGATAACTGCGCTAATAGATAGAGTTTACTACTTCTAAGACCGAAGACTTGGTCCGCTGAGTTCCATCTTTATCCCTTGACAGGCAGTCTCACTCATGGATCACTCGGAAAAGATAAAATGTTACTACGCGTTAAGGGAAGCCAGATACCTCTATTGGGCATTAATCTTCCGTTATCCTACTCATAATGCTATGGCAGACTGAAACCGGATGTGACTGGCTTGGTCCTACTCCCACACAGTAGCCAACTAAGCTCTCTTCACCTTTTACTTTCTCTCGTATCAAATAACTGCTCAAAAGAAAGCAACCTTACGCCTGTTCTACCGCTCACCTCAACATGCCTCTCTCTATCCAAACGTATAAGCCCCTACGGGAGCGTACGCACATCTCGTGGAAGGAAACGACTACAACAAATATGTTCGATGAAAAACACTCGCCCCCTGGCTTACATCCGCTTCCTGTCCGTATTCATGACTGTCTCTGGAAGAAAAATCCCATTACATGATACTCAAGTGACATGCAAAACAGCCAACAGCTCTGCTGCCATCGCGTCTGCCCTCCCATTGGCCTATAGCACCTTCAGCGACGCAGCGCAAGGCAAAAGTGGCGTGGGATGCCTTGTTCAGTCACCCAATCCAGTTCCTCCAAGGTCGACACCCTCTCCAGATGTCCCATGAAGGCCTCGGGCGAGGTGGCGTTGACTATCCAATGAGGACCTCTCGCAGGGCTCCCGAGGTTTCGAGATCTCTCACTTGACCACTCATGGAAGTGCAGTTGAATGCAATTGATCATGTGCTCTCACATTTGTCGCTTTGTATTTGTTTGCCTTACTTTCCCCGCTTCTTAAATCACAATTACACGCGGCTGTGCCATTGTTCCTATACTTTTCCTTCATTTAATGTGAATCCCATCCCATCCCCCTTCAAGTCATAAGCTTCGTGATACAACATTCATTCACCATGTCAATCCAAGTTACCACCGCTCCTGGTGCCCTCGTTGCCTTGGGACTGGGCGTCAGCGATGTTTCCACCCTTGTCGCCCTTGGCAGGAGAGTAGGAAACTGGTGGACGGCAGCGGATGGCGACAAAGAGTTTCTCTCTCTTCTCGAGGAAGACGAGTCCAGCATTCTCCAGCGCCGGGGTCTTCTCGATGTTCCCGCCTTCAACAAGCGATGGAGCAAGCAGATTCAGCTGCTGGCAAACGGTAGCCCACTACGACTCGAGGACCGTGATATCGAGAAGGTCCTCAGAGACAGCAAAACCCTCTTGCAGGTAAGAGTGGGCCAGGTCGGCGACTGACATGTTCGACGTTAACGAGATAGGACCTCTCACATTTCACCAGCGTCATGACTTGCCTTGTCGCTATGCTAGAGCAGTTCGTCAAACAGAGCCTTGTAAGAGAGATCTTGCACAACATGCTCAAGTCTCTCTTGAAGCTTCACGAAAACGGAGAGGATATTCTACGATCTCAGTATTCGTCTCGCCTCAACGCCTGGAGATCGACGGCAGCTCTCCGCGGCCTCAACCAGGCTGCGGGTGAGTATCGGCAGGACTTGATCCATGACGGCCATGTTATGAGCGGATGGCTGCCTGAGACAGAGTCAAGACACGTTGAAGAGTTCCTGACTTGGCTACTCGGCTCTCACGAGCCATTCTTCAAGACTGCTTCGTCTGATGTTGCGGGAATGGCTGTTTGTCTATCTCGTCTGGGCATCGACATCATAGATGTACAATCGACTGACAGCCTGTCAACTGACTGTGGTCCTTGCACGGTCATCTACTCGGCACAGGCATTTCTTCACAGCATGACAACATTGGAAAGCACAAGGGCCCTTGTTTCGAGAGATGCCTCTATCACAGTCCCACTCGAGAACCCACGGGAGGTTGTGAGTGCGTTCCCCATCGGGCCCGATGCTCAGAACCGGTGCAGACTCGCATGGGGGGATGGGCAGCAAGCAGCACAGGCCATTCAGGTATGCGTTCAAGGACCAGACATCGATGGTCACATGTATCAAGACTATCACCAGTCTGCCAGAGGGGAAAGCAACCTGCAAAGCTCAAGCAATTTGGCGGCCCGCCTTGAACGAAACAACCTCATCTACGCTTTGGTGAACGCTGGAACTCCGGCTGGTAGAGCCTCCGAGGAGATATACCGGCTGGCCTTGGATTTCACGCCGTTTGTGAATCAACAACTCCTAGATGGACTGGAAAATTGCCTCCGCCGCACTTCTACGAGTGTTCTGTCCTGGGTTCTGACTGTGTCGAGATCCGGAGAGTTTCACCTCGGTTCTGACATTTCTGATCCCGAGATGAACGACAAGGAGAGGGTAGAGACATTCTGCATCTTCCAGTCGTTCATGATGGGATACTACTATGACATCTTTGGAAGACTTGTTGACACCTCTTCATTGGCGTCCCAAGTAGTCGAGGGGTCATGGGGATTTCGGTCAGCCGAGTTTCTACGGTACATGCGCTCTCACTCCTTGCTGGTCGGCCCCCCAGGGGCTGAACCGCATCTGCGGACGTTTGGCCGATCAAGGCTCATTCCTTTGCTTTCCATGCTCTTCCTGGCTGGACATGGCACTGACTATGATCCAGAAAGGGCTGAGGACAAGTTCAGGAGTGCCAATTGTCTCGGGGTCGTCGGGAAACGAACCTTGATTGCCAACAGCCTGCTGGGCAAGTGCTCGTCCCCACAGCAAATTGGTTGCTTTACCCTTCTAGACGTCGATGTTGGAGGCGTTCCAAGAGATTTTAACGGGCTCATCAAGCCGGGAGTTCTTCCCCCCGAGCTTCCTCTCGTTGATTTTCTCGACACGAGCCACGAGCAATTTGATATCCCAGAGGCATCTCCGCAGGATGATGTAACCTTTCACATCGAGGCCGATTGGGAGGCAAACGCAGACACGGTGTTGCTTTGTGTTAGATATAGAGGCCGTCGACTGGCAACAGTCTCTCCCTTCCCGGCGGATTATCTGTTCTGCGATGCCTATGTGCCACCAAGAGCCGGGCCTCGAAAAGGCTCCACCAGGAGTAGACTCCGCCAGGGCGTCGAAGCGAATATCTCAACGCTTTTACAAGACAACCCAGTTCTACCATACTCGTACCGACCAGAAGCCCCGATCCTTTTCCAGGCCCTCAATCGCCCTGGTCTACGCTACGCCGCCACTGCGTTGTACGGGAGAAGATCAGATGTCAAGGTGGCAACGGATTGCGTCGAGGGAGCGCGACATGCAGCAGTTGAGGCGTTTGGTGCCGGTGAGGTTGGGTTTGTCATTGTTGGTGGCTTGACAGGGATGTTGGAGGATACCTCCCTTGAGAGAGCCGATGTTCCTCATCTGCTTTATAAGATTGCATAATACCCGGCGGTAACGCACGAGGCTGGAGATGCTGTGGTATTAACTGCTGATGGGGGCCGTAGAGCTCTATCAATCCGTACCTATTGTTGTTAGCTTAGGCATGTCTTCTCGTATAAGATACCGAGTTTATCAACCAACATACCCAGTACCATTGCGCACCCTCAGGCGCTTTGATGCTGCCGAACCCAACTTGCATCGAGCTGAGGAGAGACAACCACCTCGGCGCTCTTCACCTCAAACGCCGTGTTACGCGTTACCTAATGACGCATGGTAATCAAACTCCAGAAGTAGCGATTGCGTGCTCATGATACTCCGTCATACGTGCCTTGTTTAACTGCAACATACAACTCAGTGGCCGCCATGCAGTGGGTGGTTCCAGCCGATCCAGCCGACCCAGCCGATACCCGTGATACCCTCACTGTTTCTTCAGTTGCAGGAACACGAGCTGCAAGTCACATCACATGTACAAGGAGGTATAGGCCTTATACTCTAATACTTGATAATACATTCGCCCTTGAATCCCAATACTTGGCCGTTTCTGCAGCCTCAGGCTCTCGGCAGTCATCACTCATCCAGCCGAGAGCTGGCGTTCCAGCCGATCCACCCGACAGCCACTCCAAGCACTGGAAGGCAAGATGAAGCAACAACAATAGGGGAGGCAAAGGATGCATTCGTATCACGCAATAGCGGAGGTGTACATTCTTGGGGTCTGCTGAGAGGCTTTCTAGAAACATAAATACGACCAGGCTTCCGGCCTCACTTGGTGCCAGATAGTCCTTGACATCACACCTTCCATCCAAGAGCCCATCCCTATTACTATCATCATTGAACAGAATAACAATGGTTCCTGGACTTCTTGAAGAGACTTCCTCATGGACTGAGCCTGGAAAGGTCAACAAGGACATCTTTCCAGACGGCTTCAAGACCTCGGGCCAACATGAACCTCTCTACTCCTCCATCCAACCATTCGACAAGTTCCCCAAGGAAATCGCCGGCCCAACAGCATGGAAACCTGAGGATTACAGGGAGAATCCCGAGGATTGGACGCACTCGTTTACGCAAGACGAGATTACGGAGATTGGGGTGGCAGCCGACGACTTCATCCAATCTGGAGTACCTCTGACTGGCATCACCAAGGTGGGTGGGCTCTACACCTTGCAAGAAACATTTGTTAACATCTTCAGGATCTCTTCAAACTTCTCAAGCTTGCTGCTACCATGCAAAAGCTGCGCAAAAGACTCATCGACGGCCAGGGGTTCTGGCTTTTCAAGAACCTGCCCGTTCAGCAATGGGGCCTGGAAAAGTCGGGCACGGCATACATGGGCCTTGGTACTCATCTGGGATACTTTGTGAGCCAGAATAGCCGTGGACATGTCCTCGGCCACGTCAAGGACCTCGGTGAAGATCCTACTCGGACGGACAAGGTCCGCATCTACCGAACCAACGCCAGACAGTTCTTCCACACCGACTCGGGTGATATTGTCGGGCTTTTGTGCATGGCCAAGTCTATGGAAGGAGGTGAATCGGACATCTGCTCTCAGCATCGCGTATTCAACTGTCTGCAGCGCGAGAATCCCGATGTGGCCAAACTCTTCTGTGAGCCCATCTGGTATGCGGACAGGAAGGGAGAGGTGTCAGAGGGTCAGAAGCCCTGGATGCGCACCGCCGTCTTCTACCTCGAAAACGACCCTGACGGAACTCCACGCGTGTACGGCAAGTTTGATCCCAACAACGTCACGTCGCTGTGGCGCTTCAACACCGGCCCAGACGCGAAGATTCCCCCTCTATCAGAGGCTCAGCTGCACGCGATGAAGGTCCTGGAGGAGACGTGCAAGCGGGAGGCACTCCACATGATCCTCGATCCAGGTGACATCCAGTTCGTCAGCAACCAGCATGTGTTCCATGCTCGCACGGCGTACAAGGACTATGCACCAGGCGCGAAGGATGAGAACGGGAACCTGAGGCCTCAGAGACACCTCATGAGACTCTGGTTGTCTGTGCCCGTGGATGAGGGTGGCTGGAAGCTGCCATTCCCTGACATGCATCAGAAGAAGCGTGGTGGGATTCAGGTTAACGACACACCACCAAAATGCCCTCTCGATGCGGAGTAGGTACTGAGATGGATGGACAAGCTGGACTATGGGAGCGATCACGGTAGCAAGCTGTTGGGACAAAATTGTGAATTAGTGCAAAGAATTTGATCTGTTTTGATGTTTATCAAGCATTGGCCTCAAGATTGTAGACTTGTGTGATCTCTGTGTCAGTCATAAACCCGTTTGCGGCATCCCTATCCACGATATTGGGCCATCACCAACCGTCCCCGAATCAAGGAGCATCTCTGCAAGCTGCCAATCTTGAGCCAGATCTGGGGCAAAGAACATGTCTAGGTTCTGCTCAAATCCCTGAATGTCTTCGTCTATCTGCGGAGGTTGCAGCAGAACATCCTCGGCTGGAACTGGGCTCTTGCGCACAGATACTGCTGGAGCGTGACCCTCGGGGATTTCGTTTCGCGCCATACGGAAAATGGAAAGTGGATGGAGATCGGAGTCTGCCGCTCTCTGAGAATGCGTTTCCACTCCGTTTTGCGCGTCTCGGCTTGGGAAGGCGAGGTACGGATCGTCCAGGATGACGCTTGGTAGGGGAAGGATATTGTTGGAGTGAACACCCAGCTTCTGAAGTATGCTTTCAGCTCCACGAGACTATCACGCAAGGATTAGCGCATGGACTTGAGAGAGGTGTGGCCACTGACGAGGCTATCCGCCATGGCATTGGTGGCACGCATGGTCTTGAGAGCCTTCAAGTTGCTCTGTAAATACGGAATGGTGCTCAACACCAAATCCCGTTTATCGATGGCCATGGGATCCGTGACTTGGGTCAAGTAGTAGAGCATGACTCTGTCGCTCTCATAAGCAATCGTAGGGAACCATGTATCACCGGTAGTCCGAGGGCCATGCTGTTCCGCTTCTGCAACAATTGCAGCCATGGTCCGGGCCACTTTAAACAAGGCATACTGCAAGTGCCTCTGAAAGTCATGCCGTTCGGGCGGAAAATGGAATGCTGATCGGAGCTTGAAGAGCTCGGGGGTTCCAATGCGATAAAAGTCCAACATGGTTTGATGATAAGTGCAGTGAAAGAAGCACAGGGCTCCAAGTTGCGACGTCTCCTTGCGTAGGTAGATGGTTGAAGCCGTGAACTGGAGACTTGACGGAAGAGACGTGTACCAGGCTTGCAATTCTCGATCCAGCTGCGCAAACTCAGAGTCTGGAAGCCATGGGAGCTTGGCTTGATCTAGGTGCTTGATATACCATAGAACTCGCCGTCGTATCTCAAGTTGCTGAATGAGGTAACCTAGAATGCCCATGTTGCTGTCTATATCGACCGGTATCTTGTCGGGAGGGATAAAGTCGAGAGGCGAGCCAGTCAATGTCCTAGTGATACAAGGCTGTTCATGAAGAAAGTTCCGCTCGTGGCATGGTAACTGAATCCCCAAGTGTTTCTCAAATACCAAGGTTAATTGTTCAACGCCGTTGCTGCAGAGGACGTCTGTAACATAACAGCTCCACATTAGGCGTCGTCGACACTCACGGGCGGTTGTCGATAGGGCAGCGTTGGGTGACTGATTGAAAAGATCCGACGAGTATTCAAGGTTCAGTTGCAGAGCCTGCGTCATCCTCGACATCAAGGCGCTCAAGACAAAGGCCTGCGTGAAGTTGGCCATGCGAAGAGCGTAGTCGTAAAGCAGTTGAGCAGTCTAGGAGCGTAAGTGAGAGGTTTTGTAGCAGCAGGACGGCTTCATACCATCAATCCATCAACAGAAATCTGATTCGTGTTCCTAAAGATGAGACGCTCTGCGGTGGCAGCCCATTGCGAGCCAGCTTTCAAGACAAAGGGTGCAGGCAGCTCTTGAACCGTATCGCTATACTCGAGAGCAAAGAATCTGAGGCTCATGTGAGTCATTTCGATATACCAGTACTGAATGCTTGAACACGTACTGTGCTCCTATGGTGCACATGATGTGCAACAGTGCATCGTCCCGCAAATGAGAGTCCAGCCTGTCGTTTAGCTTCTGCATAAAGGATGGCTTATGGATGAAGGCGTAGCACCGAAGGGGGTGGAAGTTTTGAAAGTAGCATTCGACCAAAACTTTGATGTGTTTCGCGTCTGGTAGCTCTGGGGAATCCAGCCTTGGGACTGTTAGCATGATACTATTCTTGTGGTAGATAAGCCTGTTACCAATTCAATTGCGTGTTGGACTCGTTGACGTTGGCCACAGGTGGCTCGACAGGCTCCTGGGGAGTAGAGCCGACAGCATCGCCTACGCCACTAGAGGTTGCCAAAGTAGCTTCCTGGACAGGCTGGAGTTGCCGATGTTCAATGGTAGTGTCTTGATAAGAACATCGGACCTTGTTCTCACGACATCTCTGACATGAGATCTGGTCCGCAGAGTTCCCTGAACATTTACATCTGGCGACTCGACAACCATTGCAGGATCTCTGATTTCTTCTTCCGGCTGCTCTTTTCGGCGTTGATCGAGACTGTGTGTAAGTGCACTCCAGATGCAGGCCTTCGCAGTTGGCACATTTGTCCCGACGCTCATCGCATTTAACCTGTGATGCTTCAGTGAGAACAATCGATGAGACGGAAATGATGTCCTACCTTTCTTGCCTTGCACGTATTACAGCCTGTTCAAGATCAGTAAGTTTTGTCCTTGGTTAACTCACTGCTTCGGCGAGTTTCTTGGGCATTCCCCTCACCCACCCTCACTCACCAGACCTGGAACGCTTCTTCAGCCGCCGAGTCTCACTGGACGCGCCGCCTCTTTCCCGTCTGAGGGGCATTTTTTTATCAATCTTTCCTGCCTATGAGCAAGCATTCGCGCCGTCTGTCTGTCGTGGTTGTGCTTTGCAAAGACACTGGAAAAGATGCGGGAATTAAGATGACGCTCACCGAGTGCCGCATGACGTCATTGTTGCGGGCAAAGATGATCCTCATGTGAGATCGAGGCAGTTTGGGTGTCTCATCTTTTCACTTGAACAAATATTAGATGAAAGGCGTCTCCGAGAGGAAACCAATTCTGCATGAAAGCTAGTATGGGATATCGGGTCAAGAAAATCGACGAGCACCCTTTCTCTCACAAGATAAATACCTCTAAACCAAACTAGAAGTGATTTCATTGAACGTGGTACATTCTGGTTCATCTGTGAGAAGTGATATAGCTACAAGGAGTTCAATAGTGAGCCGTAACTAGCAGAATCCATAATTCAACCTGGATTCAAATTGCCTCAGCGAGGAGACTGTGATGGACCCGTCACTCAGTCGAAATGCCCTTCTTCCGACGCTCCATCTCATCCATCAACGCCCTATACTCCTTGTTATCATCCCCCTTTGCAAGATGCTCAACATTCAGGACATCATCATTCGAAAGCATCCCATACTTGTCATCGACCTCAACATAGGGCCAAATGATGAGATCTTTATCCTCTGCCACCATCTTTCGCAGTCGAGCGATGCCCTCCTCCTCGTCCTCTGGGGGCTTCCACTCGGGTTCGTCGGCATAATTCTCCTCTTCGGTCAATGGCTGAGCCTGAAGATACTGATATTTCACTTGAATGGGCTTCTCTCCTGCCTCCTTGATAGCTTTCCAGAGGGTTGCCCACGTCTTCAGTTCAAAATCGTAGTCGTTGGTCTCGACAGCCACGCAGTCCTTGAGATGGATTTCCCTCAGGTTGCTAGGCTTTCCCTCCAAAAAAGGCGGCAAGATTGCTGGTGCAGCCATGTTTTGCAACTGGAGGACCTGCAGCTCTGGCAATATCCCAGGGGACAGCTTCACAGAGTCATAGCTCAGAAAGCCGTCTTCATGGCCGACAATCCTCAATCGCTCCAGCTGTTTTGTGTGCTGAAGCATGATTGGAGATATCTCCTTGAAGAAGTCGTTGAAGCCGGGCAAGGTGTTGACATACCATCCAGCCCCATTCTCGCCTCCATATGGGTAGAGAGATAATTCTTTCAGCCGTCCCAAGAACTCTGACCACTCGGGCGTCGTCCAACTCGAGCTCTTTCTCGGCAAAAAGTCAAAGACCTCTAGGTGCCGGGTCTTGGAGAGGCTTGCAACATCGTGCCACATATCTCTCAGGGCCGCTCGCCAGGTATACTTTTCCTCCTTCTCCTTCACCTCATCCCAGTCTTCGGCATAGCTGCAAAAGTACATGCCAGAGTCGCAGAGGTCGTTGTCATCCCAGTCAGCTTCAATTTCGAAGCTCTCGACTCCCATAGTGTGAAGACTGAGGACGGAGCAGCGTGGTAGACCCTTAAACTGGATGAGGTCTTGAACAGCTGCAACATCGGCCGACTTTCTCGCCCAAACTGAATCAGGTGGGCTTTCCCAGTACCAGCGATCCTCCTCCTCCTCATTCTCATCTTGCCCATCCACTTCTTCTTCCTCTTTTGAGCCACCTTCCCGGTCTTCGGCATCATCTTGGTCAGGATTGTCATCTTCATCTTCGGGCTCTTCGTTGCCGCCATCATCTGATCCCTCTGCTGACTTCGCCTCGTCGCCGGAACCATCGTCGGCATTTTCTTTCCCTTGGCTTTGGTCATTTTCATCCTCCTCCGCATTGTCCTCCTCTTCTTCATCGTTGTTCATGTCCACGTCTTCTTGAGCTGGATCTGAGCTCATTGGGTTCGGGGAAAACGACATGTGTAGGTGCAAATTCACAACCTGATTGCCAACCTTTTGGACAATGTCTTGGAGTATGTGATCTTCCGGTAACGGACACGCGACCTTGAGGCGCCTGAACAGAAACGGCGCCATTGCGGTCCGCGCGGCCGAGTTGGCCAGGCTGAGATTCTTCCTGTCATCATGTCCGAGATGCTCGCTGATGATGGACAGCAGCTCGGGTGGCAAGTTTTCCAGATGACCAGTCATGGTGAGGACGTGTTGGTTGAGGTGGTGCTACAACACGAGTGTGAATGGCTTCTCGTGGTAACAAGAAAGAAGTGATGAATGGAGTTAAAGGCTATTCTCCATGACGAGGTTGGGGATGTTTGCCTAATCTCCCTTCCCTGCACCGCCAGCTTATCTAGTGCTTATGCCTGCCTGGCTAACCCCAGCTTCCTCGGATCACGGCCAATGAGAGAAAAGATTTCAGACTACTACTCGGTACTGTGGCTGTGCTCGTGAAACACTGACGAGCTTATCGCGTTAAGCCCTTGAACAGTAGGTTTTGCTTGTAGGTACATGTATTTATCGGGGCGGGCTCGGTACTCCCCACGGCCAGGGTTGTGGTGGTGATGTACCTAAGTTAGGTACTTCCTCTCGGTTGGCTCAATAAGGCCAAACCCCAGCTAGACCCAGTAATGATGCCAAACCTCTATAGATTCTGACTCAAAACTACTCTCCATAACCCTATTGATTATTCAGGCGATGGCTTCGCCCAACTGTTGCCAATACTCTTCAAAAGAATAAACAAGTGAGGAGCTCTAGGGTAGGTAGGTAGGTAGAGCATAAACCGCTGGTTTGAGCTGTGGTTGCAGTATTATTACACACTCACTCTTGACATTCGATCAGCCATTGCTAGCTCTCATAGACTTGGTATCCGATTTCTTCACCTTGGTGCTGTAGCCATGTGTATCTCGAGGTGTTTATAGCTTCCATTGTGCAGATATTGGTGAAAGTAGGTGGAACTGCAATCCATCTCAATGATATGCGACGATTCCCTCAGCACGGTCCGAATCGCATTGCTAATTTTGACAATTATGTTTGTATGGCCATCCTACATCTAGCTCCTGTTTAATATACAGGACCCAAAGGGCGTATGGATCGCATTTCGTCTGGGTAGAGAGATAATAATTACTACATTTCGAACCCCAACCTGCCAACCCATGGCCACCGAGCAAAGAAACAGAATCATTCTCTTGAGACCCCCCTTAGCCCCTCCGTATTAAAGCAGCTCTCCATAGGCCACAGATGGTATGTCGTTGAACACAGCGTTGTAATTAAAAGGGCGTCCTTTCTTTGCATCTTTCAGCCAGCAATTGCCCCCATACTGCTTGTACGACAGCGCAAGATTGGCGCGGAACGACACGCTCTTGCATGTCACATTCGTGTCTTGGTTGTCGTTCATGGCGTTCATCTGCGTGCAAGCCTGCAAACAATCCTCGAGAGAGTAGGCGATGATGCCCACCAGGTCCTTAAGGGGTGCGCCGCCCTCCGCGCTGCTTGCGCCTCCGCCATCTAAGCCGCAGTATACTTTGAACTCGAAGCCGCTCGTTAGCTGGACTGTCTTGGTCTGCTCTGCTTCCTCGCAGAACCAAGTTAGGTTTCGAATCTCGGCGGCTGGGGTTGGAGTGAAGAAGGCCGCGCTGGTAGTGGTTGACGCAGTGGGGGCGGCAGCTGTAGAGCTATTGTCACTATCAACAGTGGCTGCTGAACATTCCGAGTCGGAACTGAAAGGTAACGAGTGTCAACATCATCTGCTTGATCCGGCAGTGATCGTACTCACCTTTGGCATTGTGACAAGGCGGCCCCCAAGCCTCCTCCTACACCTCCCCCAACAATCGCCGCAGTAATAAGAGCGACAAGGACCGTAAAGAGCCAAAGACTAAGACCGAAGGGGCCACGGGGCTTTTGTTGATATTGTTGATCGACCTGGACATAGTAGGGCGCCGACGGAGACTGATCGTAGGCGGGGACCACCTCTGGTGCTTTGGTACCACCGTCAGCGTTGTGGTTCACCTGAAGACCTTCGCTGTCTTGCATCTTGTACAGCTGTACTGTTGGTAACGGGGGTAAAGGAGTAGGACTATGACGGCACCCCTCTCTAAGCCATTGGCAGCAACGATGATCGACAAAGGTTTGTCAAGGTGTAGGAGAGAGATTAAGAATGGAGAGAATGTGCGAAAAAGGAGCAGAAATGGCCGTTGGGTGCGAGTGGCATGAGAATGCACGCCGGTTCAGATATCAGAAAGAAAATTGCTCCTTTGGGAAACATGCTGCGCTTGGAAATGACAGGAAGAGGCTAATGGCCACTGTGGAACCAATGAGCGGAGCTGCCAATGGCACTTTGGTACAGTTGTCCATGCTCTCATGAAGCTAGATATCAAGGGTAGACCCGGATTGTCAAGAGCCGCTTGGTCTGGATCGTGGTCCTGGTGGATCATGTTGTGACAGATGCAGCTGGACAAGCCCACAGCAGAAGAGACATCTTGACCCAGGAATAGAGATTCAGCAGTGCTGAAACTGGATATAAACTCTTCCTGGAGATGTTAGGCAAGCAGTGTTAATTTTCATAGAACGGAAGACAGACGGATGCTTAATGTCTAGAACGTAGCTAGCCCGGCTCACCATCACCGGATCAGATACCGAAAATTGACACTAAAAATAAAACTTCTGTTCCCTGCTCACGCTAGGCTCTTTCAGCCAAGCTTGATGAAACATAGCCTTGAAGGATCACGCAAGATCTCTTCTTAAATTGGCCTGCGTCGCTCAAGGCATTTTGTCCCTATAGGGCTGAAGAAAGAAATACCTGTTCGCCTTGCTCCGCCACTCAGTCATTCAATAACACATGGGTTCAGAGATTGCATCTGGATGAACAGCTTGCATCCCGGACAACCGCAGCGCAGTATCTGATGATAAAGTCGGTTGACGAGAACTGTTTGGATCTCATCAAACTGGATGAAATGCATAGCCCACGTGACATGATTTGATGTCGAGAAAAGAGTTTGTTGTAGAAAGGCCTCTGATGCGTTGTTGACCCCACGAATCTGAGGAGAGTGTGGTTTGGAATGCACATGGTGGTGTGATACATGATGCGGCTGAGTAGCCATGGACCCTAATAGGCCTGGGCTTCTTCTAACATTCGACCAGTAAGAGTTGATATCGTGATGCTTCGATACCTGTGGGCCAACGGAAGCTTGAGCCCAAGGTCCATCTGAGCGGTCGTGGTCCTAGCACGGAGGGAGTTTGGGTTCCACAGAAAACTATCGTTATCAGGGGACACACCGGAAGAGTGGAAGTTTGGAGGTATGCAGTGAACTTCTCAAGCTGGCCAAGTAGCCCGCAGAGAAATGCTATCCCCCAGAAGCACCGACTTGTCCCCTCTCCCTGGCTGTTTATGCCACGCTGACTGTGAAGGTCGGCAGACTTTGCCAGGGACGCAGCCTGCGAGCACGTGGCCGACAAAAATAGACACAATTTAGCAAGTAGACACACTTTTAAGGAGATAGAGAAATTATTGCAGTCTATGTAGAGCAATGAAAGCAGGCAGAGCGTCTGCAATGTGGAAAGCTCAACATTGCCATCAATGAAACTGGACATCACCAGTCGATTGGCTGCCTCACAATAACGTGAGATTTGGTTGGCAGTAAGGTGAGGCACCTGTTAATCATGTGTAACTGGATTAAAGGTCAAAGTAAGAAAATGTTCTCGACGGTTGTAGCTATCGTCAACCGTAATCATCGCCAAAGCGTGACACTATTGCAGAAACGCTGTACGCTAGGTAGTTCAGGTTCCCGGTCATGTAATGACTCGCCGCTTCCGTTGCCGGCGGTAATAGCGCGGAGGTAGCAGCTGGTTCCAACAACCATGGCCTCATTGAGGCTTGTAATGACGTTCTCTTTAGTTCAGTACCGGCTTCGAACATTGCGTAATCAAGGCCAAGATTGTGCCATAGCCCCGAGCGAGGGGATTCCCTCGACTCATCGATTCAACCGCCGAGCGCTCAAGTATAAAGCAAGTCGCACATCGATTTAATGCCGACGTGACCAGTTTCATATAACTTATTTTCTGAGTCATCATGAAACCCATCACTTGGTCTTTGCCCCTGGCTGCCACCAGCTTTGCATCTTTTGTTGCCGCTGACTTGCAGTACCGTTCCCGCCCCGACCTTGCAGTCCCGAGACTCAACATTACAGTGTCTGCGGATCGAGAGTTGGTTGAAAAGGGCTACATTTTCGTCGCCCCGTACGAGGGATTTGCGGACGGCCACAAAGGGCCTGTTCAGCCGGGCGCTTACATATTCCGCGATGATGGCGAGCTAGTTTGGTCTGGCCTCGGTTACCATTCAGGATGGGTTGCCAACTTTGTCCCAGACACTTGGAAGGGCGTGCCCTATCTGCGTGCGTTCCAGGGGCAGGTTAGACGGCACTCATGGTCGGATGTACGGCTACCACGTTCTTCTTGGGAGCAACTATGAGGTGGCCAAAGTTGTCCGGGCTGGGTCTCACAGACTTACTTCAGCACACGAGTTCCGTCTTGTTGGTGGGAAGACGGCGCTGATTGAGAATCCAACCCCGAGGGTTGTGTCTCTCAAACCCTGGGGAGGCCATGAGGGACAGAGCTGGATCGTTTCTGGAGGATTTCAAGGCATGCCAGGGTCCTTCCCAATAATAGTTCGATGGCTGACCAATACTCGCAGAGATAGACATTGAAACCGGCAACGTCGTCTTCGAATGGCAGAGCCTTGATCATGTCGACCCAAAATGTGAGTTGAGGCTTTCCCGAGTAACCACATGCGCCTACTCATGCTCACAAATTCATAAGATAGCGCCTTTCCACTAGATTTTGGCACAGGCCTGCCTGGATCTGGGAGGAACGAAACCGACGCCTGGAACTATTTCCACATCAACAGCGTTGACAAGGATGACGAGGGCAACTATCTCTTGTCTGCCCGTAACATCGCGGCCCTCTTCAAAATTAACGGGACAAACGGAGAAATCATTTGGCAGCTTGGTGGCTTCCGCGGCGGATCCTCTTTCCAACTCTCTGAAGAGGACCGTTTCGCATTCCAACATCACGCGCGATTCCGGGGCCGTTCTCCTGATGGAAGCCTCGAGTTCATCTCCCTTTTCGACAATGGGGCTCACTCAGCGCCGATCAAGACGCACCCGTTCTCCCGAGCTAGGTACTTTCAGTTGGATCACAACAAGGGCACTGCAAGGGCGCTCAGAACATTTGATGCTCCTGACGGTCTATCTGCCCACACCCAAGGTAGCGTCTAGATCCTGCCTAACGAGAACGTATTTGTCAACTGGGGCTAGGCACGCGCCGTGACTGAATTTAGCAAAGATGGCAAGGTCTTGTTCCACAGCTATCTGGATTCCGCACCCGAGGGAGTCTTTGTGCAGAGCTACCGAGGCTTCCGGTCCAACTGGACCGGAACTCCAGGCGAAGAACCAGCCGTTGTTGCATTGAAGCGAGACGATAAAACTGGTGTGGATGTGTATGTCTCTTGGAACGGAGACACTGAAGCAGCGTCGTGGCGCTTCTACGCACGGTCTTTCGAACAGTCGCAAGATCAGATCCTGGGAGAGTTTAAGCGCAAAGGTTTCGAGACCCACGCTGAGCTTCCCGATTTTTCAGTCGATGGAGACCTGCTTGTGACAGCTGAGGCAGTTGATGGGAGTGGAAAGGTGCTGACTCGGACCAAGCCTGTTGCTGCTCAGGCCGAGAAAGTGAAGGCATCCCGTCTAGGGCAGTTTGATCAGGTATCTGATCCACAGGAGCTATAGGAAGTTGGAAGACTTGAAACAGAACCCAAGGATTCTTTTGAGAAGGCATCCCGTATTAACATAAACCAACAATCCTTTAGAAAGGTGCCACGGAAGACGTGTGAAGTAAAGAAGGGAAGGGGTGCATATACCATAGCGATATTCTATCAACTCGCAACACTCCTACATTGTACAGCACAGTGAGGAACGCGGAGCCGGGGGCACACTTCGTAACCAGCAGGTAGACACAGATATCTACAAAGTACGGACTTTCAGAACCATGATATCATGATTGGTCTGTAACTAGTTACGGAAAGCCGTGGCGTGGCTCACAGGGTCGTTTCAAGCCGATTTTCGCTTCCATGCCCGAATCCCGCATCTCCGGCTAGTCGTCGAAGTCCGTGTCCGTAGGCGTTCTACGATGCGCTTCTCCAATCAGGGTGGATACTTCTGATTTGAACGATAACAAGAAGAAGCCACTGGACGGACTTCACGAGACTCCAAGGCAAACCCGCTTGTCTGAGACCGGACTTTGAGGTTCACTTGTGCTCCGCCCCCCGGAATGGTTGACAAAAGTCGCCGATTGGATAAGGACATTGGAGGCGAGCCGCGACTCGGTCTTCGGAAGTTACTGTAGGCCTCACTAGATGATAATTAAGAGGCCTACTTAAGGATGCCAAGACCCTCTCCGAACCGACTAGACAAATACAACCACCTTCATACATTTTAGTGACCTCGCCATCATTCAACCAACATGACCGAGAAACTGATGTACACCGAACTCCCTCCTCGGGTGCTCCCAGTATCGGAGCTGAAGCCATCTCCAGAACGAGTGGCAAAGTGCCTTGCAGAACTTGGACCCCTGATTCCTCGGCAACCCGACGCTGACGGCTCTGTCGAGCAATTGTGCGGTGCCTCCTTTACCCATCATTTTGTCGAGTCACCCGGAGATTACGATATTGTCAGCTTCCACTATGTAACATGCGGTAGCGAGGAGCATAAAAAGCCAGTTGTCCTTCTGCATGGGCTGCCCGACTCTTGGTTCGAGTGGCATCAGCATATGGCAGCTCTCGCGCGAGACGGCTACTTTTGTATCGCCCCTGACTTGAAGGGGTATGGACAGTCGAGCAAACAGCCAGGAGACTACCGACATGAGGGGGCCGCAGAGCAGCTGGCTGCAATGTTGCTGAAGATCGGCATCGAGAAGTTCCAGTAAGTTTCTTTTCAGGATACCCCTGGACACTGCTGCTCAAAATTCTTCGACAGCCTCGTGACGCACGACCGTGGAACTGTCCAAGGTGACTACATCGCCGCTCTCTTCCCAGAACGTGTCCTTGGCTACGTCCGGGGCGAGCAGCATCTTATCCACTACAACCCAGCTCTATCATCCCAACATGCCCTGTTTCTCCATGCACCGTACAATGGCATCATGGAGGACACACAGCGTCTCGCCCTGACGGCCTACATGTGGTTCACTGCCCGGCAGATTCCTGACGAATCTGCAACTTTGCAGCGTGTGGCCCAAGAACTTGCATACGAGGGGATTAGCAAGGCCATACCTCGATACTATGGCGCCAGCACCTTTCACCAGGAATGGCTCGACCGGCGCAGGAGGCTCATGGGCAAGTGGGAATGCCCGATCGTCATCATGCAAGGCTACGATAGCCCAACTCAACCGCGCGAATGGTTCAAGCTAGAAGAGATCCAGGAGCTTGTCCCTCAAGCCAAGATTTTGGAGGTCAAGTTCATTTCTGGTGGGCACTTTTGGCCGTTGGAAAGCCCAGCGGAGACTTCGGAAGCTCTGCGTGAGGCACTGAAGGCATTGGAGGATTCATTATCTTCGCCATGAGATGGTAGCATGTTCTCCAGAGATCGATATACATGGATGTGAGGGGGTGTCGGTGTTCCAGCGATAATCTTTATTCAAGAGTCTGCTAACGAATGCTATCTTCCTGCTTCCACACACTGTTTCATCAAAGGATCCTGATCCTGGCCGTGATACCATAGTGATCGCTAATCCAAGCATCCATCTGCGTTTTTCTTGTTCTATAGCTTCGCAAGAACCCCAGATCATTGAGAGAGTTGAAACGTTCTTCAGAAACATACTCCTTCTGTAGCTTCTTCACAATTTGCCCTCCCACAACTTCTAACTCCTCTCTCTCAAGCTCCCACACCTCCACCTCCGTTCTCAGCCCAACCCCGAAGCGACCAACTCGTTCCATGGCGCCTTGCGAAGCTCTCACTGGCAGGGTTTCGGCGGCACCAGAGTAGAGGAACTTGTCCATGCGCTTCGAGCCCCGACGTTGCGATGATTGGTGGCCCCATGTGCTCCCGTCCACCCCGTCGTACATGTTGTCACACCGCTGAGGCATCAGCCAGCTATCCTCCCACATGTCTCTCAAGCCCACTTGCGGTTCCCTGTGGTAGTCGTGCTCTGATTTGTCAATCGCATTCATATCGCCTCCTACTACCCCTGCGACGACTCTGCGGCCTGATATGATGGGCATTTTCAATAGGTCGGATATGACGGCCAGCTGCCCCAGACGATATGCTTTGCCTTGCCAGAGTGACTCAAGATGTGCCGTGCAGAAGCGGGTACATTCTTGGGGGCCGCCTGCTGCCTTGTTGCTCAAGTTATGGATGTCCATAGCGAGAACATCTCTCCCCATATTTGTGATCAGAGGCACGCGGAAGCAACCGATGACTGGTAAACCCTTTGATGCCATCATGACTGTGAAATAGGATGTCTCCTTTTGAGTGGACTGTTCCAAGGCCGACGATTGGGTGAGTGCAACCCTGCGGGAAACTTCCGGGGGGTTGATATCGGAGAGGATGAAGTTGTGCTGCACCCAAGGATGCCCCAGAATGGCACGTAGAGACGAGGGAGCTACTTCCTGAAGCATGACGACCAGGTTCTGGGTTTCAGCACCAAAGAGCTGCTGTAGATGGGCTAGAGCAGCAAGTGTCCGAGCTGCAGGATCAGGCTTGGACCAGTTGAGATTCCAGGACGCAGCAGTCAGAACGCTGCCTTGTTTCAACCCAGATTTGACGTGATCGAGAGGCCGCCAGATTGAGGAGTCGGGGTGATAGACGGATGGTTTGACGTGCTTAGGCTGAATTAGTTTGTGGGGGATATAAGCTTTGGCACTGTTGTTGTTGTTGGGGTGAAGCTGAGGTTCCGCAGCGTCAACATGGTGTATTGAGCTAATCAAGCGACGGCCTGGGAATAAACTGGAAGGGCATGCTGGCTTCTGCCAGAGCTGGGTAGTGAACATGGATAGTCCAGTGCTGAATTTGGCGCGGTGTGTGGCCATTTTGACGTGCTTTCGATTGTATGGAGATGAAAGTTGGGGTCTTGACTCTGTGGCGGGCAGGGACGGTTTAAATAGGGGACGGTGGGTTTTGACTTTAGGGCATCAGCAAAAAAATAACTACTTATATTGGCGTTGTTTGATAAGATGTAGGAAGCTTAAAATGTTGAAGTCGAGAATCCAGCCCAACAATTTGATTTTTGGTTGCCTCGAGAAACCTGGCAACTGCGGAAGGAGATAAGGAAGTAACTATCACCGCACGGCCTGCTGCCATCCATGGAATGGATGTCTACTACCTTGCCTCCTGCCTCGCCACGCGGCTGAAAGATTTACAACGCCGGCCCGGCATCACCATGGCTGTGCTGCAGGTCCCCTTGGAGTTTGCTGCTCGTGCCTTTAAAATTCAAATGTCAATCGAATTTAAATCGGATTTTGATCAGATTTCAATCAAATTCTAGATACATGACTATTATTCGCCAACCATGACCCCGAAAATGGGTCAAGCAGGACCTACGATAACCTTCAAAATGAAAATGTAAGAAACAAATTTAAGACAGCTCACTGGCCGAGTGAAACTCCAACTTTGGCACAGTGCGTTGAGGGCGCGTAAGATGGCCCAATACAAGAAGGGTTTGAAGACGAAGGGTAGGAAAGTCGAGAACATCCTGCAGCCTCAAGTCGAATCCCGCCTTTTCGCAATGGCCTGCCAACTCAGCGGCTGTGAGAGAATCTCCGCCAAAGTGAAAGAAAGATTGATCTGGGTCAATCAAGTGCGATACCTCAAGGACTTCCTTCCAGGATGACTCAATCTGGGCCATTGTGGATTGTGTGGCCTGTGTCATCTCTGCAGTGCAAGGTGGTGGTTGAAGAGGTTCTGGCACTTGAACCGGTAACGGGTTGGTTGCTGGTTGCAGGATAGAAGCCACAGTGTGTTGAGGCAGATCATTGATGGCACGGACAAGACTCAAATATGTCTCCACGAGAGACTTGGCTGCGGAAGACGACAGAGTCTGGGGACTGTAGGTGAATCGAAACGACGATTGTCCCTCTTTGCTCGGCCACGCCAGTAGCCAGCATGCCCCAGATTGCAAGAGACCACCGCCATAGACGGCACTGCCCTTGATCGTCCAAGGTGTATTGGCCTCAGACTCATGCTCCTTGGGATCCGGGATGTTCTGGTACTGGAAGATCGTGCCGAGGCTTGATGATGATCTCGGCCACTGTGTCTGCTGGGTGATGCGGTCGGTAGGCGTAGCTTCAAATGGAATGCTTTGAATCTGCTGTTCGTGGATACCGCTCACAAAATCCGACACAAGTTGATTGACCTCGAATCGGACTCGAACAGGCACAAAGTTGATACAGGGTCCGACAACCTCTTGTGCGCCTTCGAATGGAGCAAAACGTCCCGAAACAAGGTTCCAGAATGCCACATCAGTTGATCCAGAGATAGCAGACAGTGCGAGAGCCCAGGCAGCCTTCAAGAGTGCTCCGTAGTTGTAACTTGCGTGACGGGGCTTTTTGAACTGGAAGGGGATGGTCTGCATCGAACTCTCACTCATGACAGGCCGTTGAGTTGACGAGGACAGGTCAGAAACCACGGTCAAGGTAGAGTCCTGTAGTAACTCCCGCCAGAAGGTGTCGGTCTTGGCGTTGGACAGCTCGAAGGTGTGCTGCATGAAGCGATGATAGCCAGGGGATGCAGTAGGCCCGGTAAGGAGTCCGCAATAAGCAGACCGGAGATCGTTGTAGATAGTGGCCAAGGAAAAGCCATCATATTGAGCATGAGACAGACCCATGGCAATGGTTCTGATTCCGCTCTCAGGATCAATTAACAGCCTGAACCGGGTAAGGATCTGGCCGAATTGAACAGGTTGATCGATGTCCTTGTCGATGAGGGAACACATTTGATCTGGCTGGCTCCGTGACATCATGACCTTGAAGTCAACTCTGGAACCCTCAATGTGCACCGATTGGAAGCATCGACCGTGTTTGAGATGAAAGCTAGTTCTCAAGATAGGATGGCGGTCGACCAATGTTTGGCAAGCGCTCTGCACTCGACCAGGCGCCACACAGTTGTTCAACTCGAAGAATGTCCATGCATAGTACGAGCGTGGCCATTTCTGTGCCTCGATGAGGAACGCGGTCTGGGTGTAAGATGCTGGGTAGATGGCTTCAACCTCGGCCATTCCCAGGTCGACAGGGATTTGGCTGGAATTTGACTTGAGGTTGGAGTACTTCATCACACGGCGAGAACGAGTGCATGAAGCCATCTCTGCAAGCGTGGGGTGGGCATAGATATCAGCCGAGCTCAATCTGAGTCGGCTATCCTCTGCGAGCCGGAGGACAGCTAAATCATCGCCACCGCACTCGAAGAAGTCGTCGTCGTCATTGTACTCCCGCACTGGAAGGTTGGCAACCGATGTCCAGAGCTCTGCGAGAAGCTTCTTTGTGCTGACATGTGAGGTATCCAGGGACGTAGGTGAGCTTTCAGAGGAGGTATCCGTAAGCGGTGTCTTGAGGGAAGAATCAGGCGTGGATGGGGATCGGTCGAAACTCTCCGAGGTATGCCGAGTGCCTACTCCAGTGCAACGAGCAGCCATACCACCAAGAGTCTTCTCTGCAAACACATCTTGGGCGGCGATGTAGATCCCGCTGCGCCGCAAGACAGCAACGAGCATGATGGCTGTCAGAGAATCTCCTCCCAGTCGGAAGAAGTCGTCTTGAGGCTGGAGATCAAAGTCGGAATCCTTGCGTAGGACGTGAAGCCAGGCCTCCTTGATGGTCTCTTCCGTCTCGCAGAGTTTTGTTGAGACCGCGTGGTGATCCTTGGCTGGGGATGACCGTTGATACTCGGACACGCGCTTGGAGGTTAGGGCTTCGGCTGAAGCCACGAGTTTCTTGCGGTCTGTCTTGCTTGATGCCATTAGAGGCCAGTCGGAGACAGGCAGCCATAGCTGTGGCACCATATAGTCCGGTAGTTGTTTCCGGAGTTCTTCTTGAGTGCTCTCAATGAAGGACGCGAACTCCTCGGACGGCGAACAAAAGATAGACTCCTCGACCAGATCTGTGTGGCCCACATCGAGTTGAACAAATGCAGCCAGAAGTGGAATTTCATCGCGATGCATCTTGGTAACGGCCACGCGCTGAATCCGTGTCGCCCAAGAAGAGGCACCGATGGCCGTCTCGATCTCGCCCAGTTCGATTCTGAGTCCTCGGAACTTGATCTGCATATCTTCTCGTCTGCCGACGAGCTCGACATGTCCGTTAACGTCGAACCGGGCAAGATCGCCCGTCTTGTACAGGCGCTGCTCGCCCACCTTGGCCAGCCAAAGAACGTGCTCCAAGAAGGCCTCCTTCGTTTTCTTTGGGTCGTTGAGATAGCCACGGGCGAGAGTTGAGCCCGTCACAGCTAGCTCTCCCACAGACCCAACAGGGACGAGGTGATTGTGGTTGAGATCGTCAACAATCCAGAGTCCGGCAGCCAATCGCTTCCCAACCTGGCCAACAGCCGATTCTGCGGTGAGTTGGCCCATGGCACATGCAATACCAGCCTCTGTAGGACCATAGGCGTTGAGCATGAGTTCGACTGGGGAATCGGGGCCCGTCCATTTGCGTAGCAGTGCGCGGTTGGCCATCTCACCTCCGACGGCAAGGGTTTTCAGGCTGGGCATATTGGATGGCTCCAGGAGATTCGCAACAGTGGGAGTGAGATCAGCAAAGTTGATCTCCTTCTCCTGAATGAAACTCTCAAGGACATCGACCCCCTGGCTCTCAGAGGGGATACAGACGCAGCCTCCAGATGCGAGGACAGCGAAAATGTCAACCACGCTCGCATCGAACGTGTAGGAGCTGAACTGTAGAGAGCGGCGTCGTGTTCCTTGACTGACATGCTGATATTGCTGCGCATGCTCTAGAATGCTTCGACTTGCCGCTTTGTGTTCCATTACAACTCCCTTGGGCGTGCCTGTGCTCCCTGAAGTGAAGATGACATAGGCAATATCATCAGGAGAAGAAGAATGCTGTTTGCTGGAGGCTTCTCGGGTTTGTAGATGCTCAGGATCGAGGACAAGCGTTTGAACTGGGAACTGCTTGCGTGTAGCCTGTAGGGGAGATACGACGACAAGGTTGGCTTGAATCTCGTTGAGAATCAGCTCTGTGCGTGCCTCGGGATGGTTCGTGTCAAGCGGAACATAACCTGCCCCAGCCTTCATCACTGCGAGGATGACAATGATCATGAAGAGTGACTTTTCGATGCAAATGGGCACCAGATGACCAGGTCTCACGTCATATCCATGTTGTAGGTGGAACGCTAGAGCTTTCGAAGCTGAGACAAGCTCCGCGTATGACATCTGCCCATCGTGGCAGTCAATGGCAATCTGGTCGGGATGACGCTTGGCTGTTTCTTCAACCAGCTCATGGAGCTGTATAGGGGGGGCTATATCCCCAGACGAGTTCCATTGCATAGTCTGCTGCAAATCAGCCCCTTCTGCTAGCTCCCACAGAGCGGATCGGACGGATGAGTTGCCACAGGCACCACGATGCAGGATGCCAATCATCTGTTGGAACTGCTGGAGGATGTGGGCTACCTCGGGTACAGCCAGAAGTGAGGGATCATAGGCAGCCGAGACGGAAAGCTGAGCAGTGGTTGAGTTGTGGCTGCACTCCATAACAAGGCCAAATGGCTCGCTGAGGCCATCAATGGCCTCTTCTTCGACCATGCGTTGTAGCTTGAGAGGCAGAGTTCCATCTGCAAGCTGACTAGGCTGTATGACCAGCAGATTCACGCTCGCGCAGGCGTCACGGGCCGAAGAGCTGATGTCTCGGATGCGACCTAAGCCAAAGTGTTCGAAAGGAAGCATCGCCAAGGATTGGTCGTGAATATGCTCCAGCAGCTGAGACACGGGGTCGTCTAGGCTGAACTGCAAACGCACAGGTGTTGTGGTGATGGTTGGGCCAACAATATCCTCAATGCCTCCCAAGGGGGCAGTGCGGCCAGATACTGTTGCAGCAAAACAGATGTCCTTGTTTGCATCAGAAGTGCGACTCCTCATGCCGAGGATGACGGTCCATGCTGCGCGGGCAATCGTGGCGAAGGAGAAGGGGCTGTCTGAAGTCCAGCTCAGGGTGCTCTCCAGTGTCTGGCTTGTTGCTGAGTGTGCTTCTGGAGTATAGTCAGGAGAGGGAAGGGCAGGGAAAGCCTCTCGTTGGTGTCCTTCGAGTTGGGTTTGCCAGAAAGAGACGGCATCTTCCTTATCCATGCCCTGGACAAAGTCGACAAAGGTGCGGTAAGAAGGTCTTGGCTTGGGAGGTGTAGATGATGTAAATGCGTGCTCGAGATCTTGCCAGAGAGCCATGGAGGAGAAGCCGTCAAAGATGGAATGATGTCTCCATACCTCAAAGATGAAGCCATCGTCAGAAGGTCGAATCCTGTATCGTATCAAGGGCGTCCCGAGTCCCATCTTCAAAGCTTCCATGTCAGAATCGATCCACTCTCCAGGACAGCGTGTCACGACTTGAACCATCTGAAAGCGGCCGTCCTTCACAGCGGAGCAAATTCGAGTTCGTAGGATGGGGTTGGACTGGTGAACAATGTCCCACGCGGCCCGCAGTTGGTGAACGTCAGTGGATGAGGAGACGGAGAACATGCTGTGGTCAACGTATGCTCCGGGCTGCCTGACTGTCGCAGCCATGAGTGCCTCTTGAGTCGGCGTACACGGGCATACCTCCTCAATGTCGCTCGCAGAGAGATCGCAGGCTTGAGAAACCTGAGACTTCAACTCAGGGTCACACTCTTCCCTGACACTGGCCGCTTCGACCTTCTGCTTCTTTTGGTCGAGGCTGGTATCTGACTGGCTCCTTTCCAAATGGTCAGCCATCTGCTCCAGCTGAGGCATTCGCAAAATATCAGCGACTTCGAGCTTGAGCCCAACGCCCCGACACAGAGATGCAAGGCTCATGGCACGAAGCGAATCTCCGCCAGCTCGAGTGAATTGGGTATCCAGACCCAGATGCTTCGGGTCGATCTTGAGAACCTGGGCCCAGAGACCTTGCAAGACCCTTTCAAAGATAGTTGTCGGCTCCCGAATGACACTCGATGAGCCTTGATAGAGAAGCATCTGATCTCGAGCCAGTTGGGCCCCGAGATGTTGCAGCGACCTCCTATCCGTCTTTCCGCTTAGGGTATGTGGAATACGTGATAGTGGTAGATAGGCTTGTGGGACCATATAAGGGGGTAGTTTGCCATCGAGACGGGTTTGGATGCCTTGGATAATGGCGCGTATGTTGGCAGATGGACGTAGAAGCAGCTCCTCTCGGCGAGACTCATCCCTGGTCAAAGTGAAGAAAGCCACGAGGATTTCCGAGCCGTCAGACTGCAGCGTGACCTTATCCACCACTGCAGAAGCCACAGAAGGGCACTGTTCGAGGTTGTACTCGATCTCGCCGAGTTCGATGCGGAAACCGTTGAGTTTGACTTGCAAATCTCTTCTGCCCACGTAGGTGATGGATCCGTCGGCGTTCCTCCGGACAATGTCTCCAGTGGCGTAGAAGCGCTCATATCCTGGTTTCGCCCATGGAAAGTGGCTCCCATCGATGAATGCTGCCTGGGTGCGCTCCTCATCCTTGAGATAGCCCCTCGCTAGGGTAGGTCCAGAGATCAAGAGCTCTCCTGGGCAGCCAATGGGCGCAAGAGACGTGTAGTCGCCCAGGTCGACGACCCAGAGATAAGCCCCAAAGGCAAAGCCAATGTTGTTCGGGTCGCCGCTGGTCGTCACGTTGGGGTTCCGGCACGCGTCGACACACGTCTCAGTTGGGCCGTACGAGTTGATGAGTTGAACACTTGGGCTCCATTCTTCCATGATTGACTTGGACAGGGACTCGCCGCCGGACTGTAGCGTCTTGAGAGAGGGCACGCGGCTTGGTGACTGGAGCAAGTTGTGAATGGTTGTTGGAGTCAGAAGCGCAAGCTCGATCTGCTTCTCGTTGATGTAAGAGCATAGGTCCCCGAGCCTTCGACTGTCGGGAGAGATATACAAACAGCCTCCATGCAGAAGAGTCAGATAAATCTCGATGACGTTGATGTCGAAGGTGTAGGCAGCGAAAGAGAGGGTGCGCGTTCCCACTTGGTAGCCCATGCCATGACCGTTGATCAGTGCCGTTGTTGCTAGGGCTGAGTGCTCAATCATGACTCCCTTTGGCGTCCCTGAACTGCCAGAAGTGAAGAGTAGGTAGGCGAGGTCTGAGTGAGACCGTGGTTCGTGACTATCATCCTCAGAGCTGTTCCCAGTGGACCCCTGGGAAACCTGTTTCTGCAGCTGCTCAACGTCCCAAGTCACAGCTTGGTCTGACAGGTTCCGAGCCAGGTGAACGTGGTCGGCTGTGCTCACAACCAACTGAGAGCCACTCTGTTGAATAAGAAAGCGTAGACGATCTAGCGGAGCATCTGGGGGAAGAGGGACATAGGCTGCTCCCGCCTTCAAGACAGATAGCATAGCGACGACCATGGCTGCTCCTTTGCTCATCAGCATCGGCACGAGGTCTCCTCGGCATACGCCACACTCGGACTGGAGTTTGGATGCTCCAACAGACGACAGGGTATCCAACTGTTGATACGAGAGGCTTGCATCAGGACCCTCGACCGCGAGCAAGTCGGGCCACTGAGATACCCTCTCGCTGAAAATCTCATCCACGAGTCGATGGCAGGGGTTGATGTCAGTGCTGTTCCACTCTTGTTCCCGGTCCAGCCTCTCTTGCCCGGAGATGTCCAGGTGTTCGATCGCAGTTGTTTGATCTGCGCTCAAATCCTTCAGCGTCTGAGAGAAATGGTACGCCATCCATTGGGCGTCATCGCTGGACGTGAGGCGATCATCATAGATGATGGTGACTGTCACCTGGCTTTCACCAGTAGGTTGACAATCGATGATGATACAGTCCGAGTCAATGAAGCCCTTGGCTAAATGGTCCTCGGGCATCAGCAAAGCTGCCGTGTCCTCAACGGCTGGTTGTTGAATGACAAGCATGGAGCTAAACTTGCATGCTTGAAGAGTGCTGTCATCAATCTTGCGGATGTTGGAGAGGCCATACTGCTCCCATGGCATTGCTCGTGTAATTTCGCCCTGAACTTGCTGTAGATACGACTGCGCTCCCTGTTCTCGCATTGGGCGCAACCGTCGAGGGATAGTTGCTAGAGTAGGGCCAATGAGGGTGTCAATTCCTGGAACAGGAACTGTTCGTCCAGATCTGACGATGCCGAACGAAACATCTTCAGAGTCCAGATACCTCCCTAGCAGTACACCCCATGAAGCCTCCGCGAGGGTTGATAGCGTGTGAGGAGTCTTGTTCGTAAAGTCGACAGTAAGGGCATGCTTTCGGTTAGCGGCAAAGGTCTCCGCCGACCGGACCTGAGGCAGAGGTCCAATCTGGATATCTGCGAGCTGAGCCTTCCAGTAACGAGAGGCTTCAGAGCTGTTGTAGAGGTCCAGACAGTGGCGAACAAACGATGCATACGGCTGTACCGGTAGTAGCTGGGCCTCTGGGTCGCGATACAGAGCTTGTACCTCGTCCTTGAGTAGGTTCATGGACCAACCGTCAAAGACTGCATGATGCTGGGATAGCACCAGGTAATAACAGGGCCCTGATGTAATGATGGCGCATCGAGAGAGTTTCGCCCCGTACTCAAAGGCCGCGAGGCTGTCTTGTAGCAGGAAATCGTCAAGGGTCTCTGTGGATGTCTGATACACATCCGCATCTTCCCCAACAACAACCTGCAGGCCCCGATAGTCTGAATCCAGGATGACTCGAGTTCGTAGAATGTCGTGGCGCTTCCAGAGTGCTTGAATGGCTCGAATGAGGTTGTCGATGGATGCCTCTGGTGGCAGCCGGAATACTTCTTGGTTGAGGAACGCACCCCGTGTCTTGGCGGACGCGATCATGAGGGACTCTTGGATTGCGGTACAGGGATACACATCCATAATCGACTCGACGGGAACGTGGCATTGGTTGGCAACCTTTGACCGGAGAGTTCCTTGTTCCACCCAAGGAACCAAGGAGAATGGTGCAGGGGGGGTAGGGTCCTCGCCAGTAGGTACCAGTAGACGTGAACTTGCACCCATTGCCATGTCCTCGAGAGTAGTCGACTGAAAGACCTTGGTCGCGTCAATGTCCAACTTGCGTTGTCGGGCAAGGGCAAGGATGCGAATCATGGTGATAGAGTCACCTCCAAGCGAGAAGAGTGAGTCGCCCAGGCCAATCTTGGCATCTTCGATGGACATGACTTCGGAGATGATAGAAACCAGAGTCTTTTGCTCAGGTGTCTTTGTTAGCCGCTTTGGCCCTTTCTGCTGAACCCTGTAGCTGCCAAGTGACGACTCGACCGAGGCACGCAGTCGACGACGATCAATTTTGCCTGATGCTGTGGTTGGCCAGCCCTCGCAGGGAACAAAAACAGCTGGAACCATGTACTCCGGAAGTGCAGATCGCATGCGGCTCTGGGTCTGGCTTGTAGCTGCTTCATCGATTTGTCTGGCTGGTAGAGGGCCGTTGTAGACTCCAGTTTCAAGGTCGCCTGATAGAACAAAGGCCACCAGCGTTGTAGGAGGCAGGACTTCCACTACGCAGTCTGTGAAGTGACCCGATCTTCTGATGTGCGACTCGATCTCTGAGAGTTCTAGACGCTGTCCGTGGATCTTGGTTTGTAGGTCCTTTCGGCCCATGTAGATGATGGATCCATCCGAAGCATAGCGCGCCAGGTCACCAGTGCGGTAATACCGAGTTGTAGAAGCACTGTCGACCCAAGTTGCCCATGGAGGGCTGGTCCCAAAAGCATCTTTCACTTGTTCGGGTTTGTTGAGGTAACCATCCGCCACGGTCTCACCGCAGATGACCAGTTCCCCGATGGCTCCGATAGGTGCTAGCTTGCTGGGCTCATCCGGTACGACGAGAAGAAGGTTGCAAGCGGTTGCTCTACCTATGTTGTGAGGGTCGCCGGATCGGAGTGATAGATTCGTTGACGTGTGTACGCTCGCTTCCGTGGGACCATAGCCGTTCATGACCTCGATGGAACCTGCAGTCCAGCTTTCGATGAGTTGCTTCGAAGGGGGCTCTCCGACCAGCATCAGAGATCTGACACCAGGAAGATTTTGTGGCGAGAGAAGTGCGGCGACAGTCGGCGTAAGGACAAGGTGACTGGCTTTTAGTTGAGTGATAGCGTGGCCAAGGTTGCCGTCAACGCGCTGACTCCTTGCTGGGACACACACACAGCCCCCAGCGAGCAGAGTGGCAAAGGTTTCCAGTAGACTCGTGTCAAACGCACAAGTCGCGAACTGAAGCATCTTGGTTGTGCTGTCCAGCCCCATAGTTGCACTGATGTCCGAGAGAGACAAGGCAATGGCAGAATGTCTCACCACAACTCCCTTGGGCGTGCCCGAGCTTCCAGAGGTGAAGAAGACATAAGCAGGATCAGAAACATCATGTGAAATTGCCATAGTCTGATCTCCGCCAGCCTGTTGTAGCATCTCGTCCAGGATACAAGTTTGGAAGGGGGCAAAGCTCTGGGCTTCGGAGGAATCTGTCAGAACGACGGTGTCGCTTCCAAGCTCGGAGAGAATTGCATGACGTCTTTCGATCGGCACGGATGGATCCATTGTTGTGAACATTCTGTTTGCTTTCCAGACTGCCAACATACCCGTGAGAACGAGTGAAGGAGTGTGGTGGCATAAGACGATCCGTTGGCTGTCAGGGGCACGTCGTCGAATCGCATCAGAGAGCCGAGTAGAAATGTCATCTAGCTCCTTGTACGTCGTTCGATGAATAGTATCATGTTGTTCCCCGTCAATAGCCTCAACAGCTAGAAGGTCAGGCTGTCGTAGAGCCACATCTTGAAACAACTGGCAGATGCTGCGAGAAGAGGCCGCAGGTGGAGGAGGATTCCAAGCCTCAATATCGGCCACATCAGCCGAGCTAACCAGATCCAGCTCAGAAACCAAGCGTTCTGGTCTTGCAAGCTCCGACATTGTTTTTTCCAGCTGCTGAATGAACCGTTTTGCCTGGATATCCGACACGCAGTTGGGATCAAACTCGACTCTAAAGTCCACTTGTCCCGTAGCCGAGCTTATCTGCGCAACGATCACCAGGGGGTACTCGACATACATCGAAGACTCGTTGATCAGCATTCTCTCAATGACTCCTGGAGATGCGTCGTCGTCATCTTGCCCCTGCTGGACGACAAGTAGTGTCCTGAATCGGCTGGCGTTCCGAGGGCCTTGTTCTGCCAGCCGCATGATGTTCTTGAGGCCAAAGTGCTGATGTTGACGCATGTCCAGAATGGAGCTCTGAATCTTTTGAAGAAGGGAGTTTGTTGATTGCTCGGGGGATAGATGGACTCGCATTGGAACAGTCGACAACGTGGGACCAGCGACGGACTCAAGCTCAGGGTTATCACGGCCCGAGAGGGTCATTCCAAAGCATACTTGATCAGCAAAGCTGTAACACGACAGAAGCAGGGCCACGGCACCGGCTATAGAAGTAGCTGGGGAGATTCCAGACTGCTGAAAGATGTCCAAGGAGACTGTAGCCCTGAGATCGACGTGCTGTGTTGCCCGGATCCGAGCTTCACACCCACCAACTGGCGGGAACGGTGTTAATGGCGCATCGCGAAGAGCCTCTGTCCAGTACTGGCTTGCTGAATCCGAGTCTGTCGAGTCAAGATATTCGACAAACTTCCGGTAAGGAATGTGTAGAGGCTTGACGCCGTCCGGCTTGCCGTACCAGAAATCGACATCCTGTATCAGAAGATGAAGTGTGGGGGCATCGTATAGGGCATGATGCATGCTGATGACCAGTCTTGTTGGGTGCTGAGAGGAATCTTTGTCGATTTGGTACTGGAATAGGGCGTCCGTTCTCGCCTGTTGGCTTCGGCGTGCAGGTGAGTCTTTGAGAACGACTTGGACGGGCCCCTCAGAAGAGGAGACAAGCCTGGTTCGTAGGATGGGGTTCCGAGACACGACTCTCTCCACCGCTTGGATCAATCGAGTAGTGTCTGTCCCCTTGGCCAGCTGGAACACCATCTTGGCGTGGTATGTTGCTTTCTCTTCTCCCATGGCGCTATGCAAGGAGGTTGCCATGAGTCCTTCTTGAAAGGGGGATGCTGGGTACGCATCCTGAATCTCATCGGCAGTAACTCCCATCGCATCTTCGATCTCCTTCCAGACCTCCTCAGGAACTGTGGCCGAAGAAGAATCCTTCTGGACATCGGCCTCGGCGTCGACGTCTGTCGCTCTCTTGTACCGCGCAACAGCTGCCAAGTCTCTGAGCCGTGGGTGCCGGTAAATCTGCTGGACCGTGATGTCCAAGCTGTTCTCCTTGGCGACGCTCACGAGCTTGATGGCCGTGAATGAGTCACCGCCCAACCGGAAGAAGTTGGATGCAGCATTCAGCCGCCCCTGTTTGTGAAAGACGCTGCGAAGGACATTCTCTAACACCAGCTCCATTGGCGTCTCCAGGTCTGCGTGAACGACCGAGTCCTCTCCCGCTTCGTTGCTTGCTGTGATGATGAAGGGAGCTAAAGGCAACTTTTGCAACTCATCTCTGAGTCGTTTGAGGTCGACCTTGTCAGACGCCGTTGAGGGGACACAGCGGACGGGAACAAAGATGGTGGGGACATAGGCAGCGGGGAGAAGCTCGAGGAGACGAGACCGTGCTTCGTGGCACGTCTGCCGGAACTTGGAGTTAGAAGCGTCAGGGAGGATGAAGCCCTCGTTGGTCGTGATGCTGCTGGTGTCAACCGTAACAAAGGCAGTCAGTCGGGAGATTTTGTGGTCATCGACGGTGCATTGGACCACTGCCGAAGAGAATGGTCCTCCGAGCTTCCGCAGTTGGTCTTCAGCTTCTCCCGGGTCGACTCGAATGCCGTTGATCTTCATCATTCTATCTCGACGGCCGAGAATGCGGACAGAGCCATCCTGTTCGTATCGTCCAATGTCTCCAGTGAGGTAAACACGCGAGGGCAGCTGCGACCCCTGCAATGATGGAAGGGTCACAAAACTCTTCTCCGTCAGTTCAGCGTTGTGGAGATATCCTCTCGCAAGACTGTGCCCAGCAATGGCAATCTCTCCTGTGCAACCCAGCGGTGCCTCGTACAGTTTGCCGTGTTGATCGCGCCGAAGAATCATGTGCCAACCCGTAACATTTCGTCCGATGATACCGGGGTCTGAGTCCACCGTCAGAGGATCTGTGACTGTCGTGGTGATTGAAGCCTCAGTTGGTCCATAGGCGTTGAGGAACCGTATCCGGGGTGCCCATGTCGGCATGAGGGCTCGGCTGGTCATTTCGCCGCCAGTCATGATTGTCTTGAGTGTAGCCGCATCTTCGAGTGAGATTAGACCTGTCATTGAGGGTGTCAAGATGGCCGAGTTGATTTCCATCCTCCGTATCGTCTCGGATAGTCTGTTGAGTCGATCTTCGTCGGTTGGGACACAGATACAGACCCCAGACAGTAAAGGAAGAAAGATATCGGAAATGCTGACGTCGTAGACAAAAGATGAGAACTGGAGATGTCGATCACCAGGTTGGAGAGCAAACGATCGTGCCAGGTGAGTCAAGCTGGTACTCAACGCTCTATGTTCGAGCATCACTCCCTTAGGCATTCCCGTGCTGCCGGATGTGTACATCAAGACGGCCAAGTCAGAGGGAGATGCCTTGGGAAGAACTTCGTGGACTGAACCAGCGTCCGTCTCCAAGTCTGTCCATCGGTCATCGATCACGATAAGCTGCTGCCCTAGGCTTTCGTATTGATACGCGATGGCGGGTGAGCAGATGATGCTAGCAGCACCTGCGTCATCCACGACTCTCCGAACACGCTCAAGAGGCCAGCTGGGTTCAAGCGGCAGGTAAGCGGAGCCGGTCTTGAGGATGGCAAAGATGGTGATGATGGCGAGAGCAGACTTTTCCATGGCGATGGGAACAACCGACTTTGCTGACACCAGACAGGTACCAGCTAGGTACGCTGCCAGTCTGCTGGAGAGGACATCGAGCTCTCTGAAAGTCAATCTCTTGTCAGTTGCGCTTTCGTATATAGCAGCAGCATCCGCAAAAGTGTCAGCTGAAGTCTTCAACAGATCGTGCAAGCAGACGTCGACTGCAGGTCCATATGACTCGATCCACTCCAACATTCGTTGATCTTGGTTCTCGGGAGACATTTCAATATCTCCCACCGTCTGCTCAGTGGAGAGACTCGAGAGGCTCTGGAGAGCTCGCTTCAGATGCTCAGTGACCATCTGAGCATGTTGTAGAGACAACACAGCCGGGTCCGAGTTGCAGTTGATCAAAACCTTGTCATCTGCCAGCACCAACTCAAGAGAGAAGGGGATACTATCAGCCAGCCCCGAAGTTTGACCATGAACCTCAGCCCAGAGTCCTTCACCCGCCAATCTCTCATCTTCAGGCTGAACAACGACAAGAGTCTTGAGTTGGCAAGCCGTGGCAGCTCCCGGGCCGCACTTCTTGATGTGCTCCAGACCGTATTGCTGGTGAGGATTGATTGCAAGAATCTGGGCGTGAACTCTCTGAAAGAAGTCTTGCAGTGGCGTTTGGTGATCGAGTCGAGTTCTGAAAGGGACACATGCAAAAGCTGGGCCTATCATGTGAAACACGCCATCGACAGGCGCATCACGTCCTGCCAAGATCAAGCCCATGGACACATCTTCAGTGTCACCGTGAGTGGCCAGAATCAGCGCAGTGATACCATATAGAATGACGGCCGGCGTCACTCCAAAGCGAGAGGCAAGGTCCTGCAGCTCGAGCATCACTGCCAAAGACTGATGATCTGTTGCGTGGACGTCGTGGTGAGGGTCTTGCGGCTCAGGGGGAAACTCGACACCATCGTAGCCGTCAAGATACTCTGTCCAGAACTGGGCAGAAGGGGCTTGCATGACTTGTCGGTCATGGAGTTGATGTTGCACAAAGTGGGCATAAGCAGCACCGTCTGAAGTCTTGTCCTCTTCACCAAAGTATATCCCCTTCAGCTGGTTGAGCATCAGCTGCAGAGACCATCCGTCAATGATGCTGTGGTGAATCTTCAGGTGAAACGTCCACTTCTGCAACGCCTCATCCCAGAGTGCGAGTCCACGGCAGAGGTCAGAGCCCAGTGACATTGTGTTCTCGTAGAGGGGCTGACTCCACTTGGTTGGGCTATGTCGAACCTGGACTTGCAAGAATTGTTGTCCCTCGGCATCCCAGATGAGACGATTTCGAAGCGCGGGCTGAGAGCTCATCAGGGTATCCCAAGCGCGTTGCAAACCGTCAACATCGACGTCTTCACGGATGGTCCAGCTAAAAGCACAGATGTACGAGCCGGGGCACTTGATGTCCAAGGCCATGAGTGCCGTCTGATAGGGGGTACAGGGATAGACGTCTTCGATGCCGGCAACTGGAACTGAGCACATCTCGGCCACGTCTTGTATCAGTGGTGCCAGAGGGGTGTTTGGGGAGAGAAGGCTGAACGGGCGGTAAGGGGGTGGTGTTGTGGGTTGAGTTGGAGCCTTCTTATCCATCATTGGCTTGCAGCGCTTGGCAAGCTCTCGAATCGTCTTTGCAGAGAAGATATCTGCAGCGTTGACGTCAACTCCAGCATTTCGTGACTTGCTGGCCATTCGAATGACGTCGAGTGAATCAGCTCCAAGGTCTGCGAGAGAGTCTGTGACTGGGATGGTTGAGGCCGGGCGAAGTAGAACCTCTGCCCACACGGCCTGTAACTGCCGCTCCTCCAGGCCAGCCTCAACAGTGTGGTCTACTGCTTGAGAGCCGTAGCCTTGAATCAGTTGGAGAAGGTTCGTTTCTTGCAGCTGTTCCAGCCAAGAGTGTAGCTGGAAACGATCGACCTTGCCGCTCGAGGTCAGAGGTATGGTGCGGATGGGCCACCACATTTTCGGCATGGTTAGAGACGGCAGTCGTTTTGAAGCCGCCTTCTTGGCCTCGTCAAGCACTGAGCAAGTTGGTGGCGATGGCTCAACGAGTGGAGGTCGTGCTGTGGCGAAAGAAGAGTCTGCATCTGCTGTGTCGGGCAAATCGCTCAGCACAACAAAGCTTGAGAGGCTGCCAGAAGAGCTCCCGCTGCGAGGCATGACGACGACACACTTTTCAACCTGCGAGCAAGCTATGATGCAACGCTCTACCTCGGCCAGATCCAGACGGATACCACGAAGCTTGACCTCGGCATCTCGACGACCGATGAGTCTGATGGTACGAACTCCGGCCTTGGAAAGCTCCGAACGCCCCAGATCGCCTGTGCGGTAGAATCTGACACCATCGACGTAACACTCCGGCGGTTGAAATTGGCCTGTGTTTGACAAGTAGCCGCGTAGAAGTTGAGGGCCTGCCACGCAGATCTCTCCCACTTCGCCGACGGGAACTGCCCTGGCTGTGTCATCAGCTAGAAGCCGTACGTCGAGCCCAGGCACCTGCCGACCAATACAGGCCGCGTCAATGTCTTTGTTTTCGCTGAGCTCTTCGACCGTGCAGACGATGGTCTCAGTCGGTCCAAAGGCGTTGAACAAACGCACTCTATGCCTCCATTTATGAGCCAATTGCTGAGGCAGAGCCTCTCCAGAGCTGGCCAACACGTGGAGACTTGACACTCTCTCGGGGTCGATAGTCTGAATGACGGTTGGCGTCAGTTGCGTGTAGGTGATGCTCATCTTGCCCAAGAACTCGGTCATGTCTTCCATCATGAGTTCTCTGGGCGCCATGACGAGGCATCCTCCACATGCAAACGTCATGAACAGGTCGAGGCCAAAGATGTCGAATGTAGGGGCCGCGAACTGCAAGGTCCGGGTGTTTGAGTCCAGGTTGAACATTTTGGTGAGCTCCAGAGCATTATGTCTCACAGCTCGATGTTCAATCATGACGCCCTTGGGGGTTCCCGTTGAGCCGGAAGTGAAGAGAATGTGACAGAGATCTCTCTCAGATTGAGGGCTAGAGTCCAGGTTTGTCGAAGGGTATGGTGGATGTTTGCCGTCTTGAAACATGTCATCCAGATGAATGAACGCCAACTCGGTCTTGATGGAGGGTTTCTCCGATCCATAGTCCAAGATGAGACCAGCTTTGGAAGTCTCCAAGATGTACTGGATCCGATCCTCAGTTGCATCAGCTGGCAGGGGTATCCAGACCATGCCCGCCTTGAGGACGGCCAGGACTGCGATGACGAGCAGTGGTGACTTTTCCGAAGAGAGAGCAACAACATCTCGACCAGGAAGTTGTCTCTCACACAAAATCCGTGCCAAAGAATTGGACCGGTTATTGAGCTCTTGGTAGCTGAGACGCCCCTGGGGAAAGAATTCTAGGGCACAGCTCTCAGGGCGCTTCGAAACCTGGTCCTCAAAAATGTGATGCAGTAGGTCACCAGGCTTCCCCATCTCGCGGGTTTCCTGGCTTCTTGCGTGAATGTCGATTCCCATGTTGCAATCGTTGTTATCCAGGGAAGTAGAAAGAGAGTAGTATGATTTCTAACCATGGGTTAACAAGACGAGAACACACAGTGGGAAGAAGGGCAATAAATCCTCGAACAGTTGTCTCAATCACATTTTGAGGCGTTAATGACAATCTATCAGTGACCAGATGTCTCGGGGTGCTTCATTCCAGCTCCGGTACCCCTTCAGCTGGGTCAGGTACACCAAGGTCCACCCTCCTGCAGGATACAGAATGACCAGGGCTCACCTCGAGTCGCCTCTTGCATGATAAATAACAGGGTCTTCGAAGGCCCCTTGGTTTCTGGCTCATCAGTTCCTCACCTTTTGACAAACTTTGCCATGCTGGAGCACCTCTCAACTCTTCACGTCTTGCTGAGCCTGGGGCTCATTGGCCTGGTGGTCATCATTCGACGCCTCTACTGGCATCCCCTGAGCCAGTTCCCGGGTCCCGTCCTGCCGGCGTTGACCAGCTTCTACCAGTTCTACATCTTCTGGACCCATCAGGAGAGCAACTGGTACAGCAAACTCCACGAGAAATACGGTAGTGCCGAGTCCCCCTATCCCAGTCACCGGTACACATGGCTGAGCCCTAACATACTACAGGCCCTGTGGTTCGCTGTGGCCCCAACCACCTCTGCTTCAACGACCCTTCCATGGTCACCACCGTCTATCACAGCAAGGTTGACAAGACGGACTTTCATCAAGAGTTTTCCTGCCCCGCTGCCGTCTTCAACAAAAAGTCTCATGCCGATCATGCCCTTGCCAAGCGTCGCTTCGCCCACGCGGTAACTTCTCTGCTGTCAGCTCTCGTTTGACTGGATATGCTGACTCTGGATCGCGATCCAATAGTATTCTTTACCGCGCGTTCAGCTCCTGGAACCCGCCCTTGACGACCAAATCGTCCAGCTAATGTCCAACCTTGGAGCTGAATCACAAAAGGACCCGCTCGTTGACTTTGGAACATGGATCAGGCAAGGATACAACCCCCTCGCAGACCCAATGTCGCACGCTAATTGCAACTATTGAAAGGTACTTCTCGTTTGATGTCATCACAGCCATGTCCATGGGTACCCCGGTGGGATTCATGGATGCCAAGAACGATGTCCGGGGCCTCATCCAGAACATGGAAGAGACAGCTGTCCGAGAGCAGCGATTATCCCTATTTCCACCTATTTCAGCCTTTGCGCGCAATAACCCGCTGGGGCGCCGCCTCTTCGTATCCAGCCCGAGCGATGGACGGGGGCTGGGAGTGTTCATGTCGGTAAGAGCGAGCAAATTGATTCGTCTCTAGACTGCGTCCTCGGCTGAATATCACCATGTAGGAGATCCGTCAAGTGGTACAGGAGCGTCGCGCATGCACCGCCAAGCCCCAGTACGACCACTCAATGCTGGACCAATGGCTGGCCTCATCATCCTCGGACGGTCAGGGGATCCCCCAGCAGGAGATTGAGGATGAACTTCTCATGGACATGTGAGTACATACGGCGTCAGAGACAGACGCAAGGTATACGAGACTTACCGTGAACCAGGATGGCCGGTCCAGATTCCATCGCCCTCATGGCCACTAACCTCATCTTCCTTGTCGCCGATCAGCGCCCGATCCTGCAGCGAGCCCAAGCTGAGGTGGATGCCGCTTATGCAGACGGCCGCCTCTGCAGCAGCGGACAAGTCCCCACGTACGACGAGTGCCGGCAGCTCCCATTCATCACGGCCTGCGTCAACGAGGGCCTCCGCTTCGTGGCGTCTACCTTTCCGCGCCGCCGGGCCTCGCCACCGGGACGGCCCTTTTCCCTCGGCGGCATACCTGTGCCCCCTGGCACGTCAGTGTCGTCGAACGCCGCCATGATTGGCCGTCATCCGGACCTATACGGCGACCAGGCGGATCAATTCCTTCCCGGTCGATGGCTAAGCGCCTCGCCCGAGCAGCTGCAGGAATGGGCCCGGCTTGACGTCCACTGGGGAGTTGGAGTGCGAAAGTGCCTTGGCAAGCACGTAGGGTTGATGGCTCTGTACAAGACCCTGGTCACGGTGAGCACCATATTGTTTTCTCCATTGTTACCTGCTAACACCCTGTCATTCAGCTCGTCCGGTCCTTTGATCTGCAGCTTCAAGAGTCAACATCCATCGACCGATGGAGTTACCCGTCCTCTGAGCATATGCTCATAACCCCTCATGTCCCGTCTGCCCAGTCTTGAGACAAAAAGCGGGCAAAGAGGACGGTGGAGCTGAAGAATGCAGGCCGAGGCGGGCTTCAGTTGAGGCGGAGACGGGACAAGGACATTGCGGGAGCAAGAAGGATTCAATCCGGGAAATATGACAAATTTGAACTACAATAATTATGTTGTAGTCGCTATCCAGGCCAAAAAGGGATGCGGGTGAGAGCTGTTGTGAAACAGATGCAGGTGGCGGTTATGCTCGCCTGTGTCTGACAAGCACAGCCGATCGGTGTGTGCTTGCATCTGCCATATGCTAGAGAGAGACAATAAACATGGCACTACAGCCAATCCTTGCATTCGCACACGAATGATGTCATACGAAAGAACCAGCTCCTGATCTGACATGACGTGTCATTGCTGCTCTCGCTCCGCCGTGAATCCCGACATTCTGTCTGTCTCACTCACAAGGACACACGTATCATTCCTCTAACGTCATTAAAGAATTGAGGCAACATTAGTGCCGCCAGGCCAAGAAAGTTGCATGTCTCATATCAGCCCTTGATTCGTCAATGGCTAACTACTATGTCTCAGGGCGGCGGTAGGCGAGACAGACAGTCAACGCCCCGTGTCTCAGGACGGGAAAGACGCCCCGTTTAGAGACATGGCGGGATACGCGTCATATATTGCAACAACTATACTCGGTAGTACCTCCATGCAAATCGACTTGCACGGCGTCGGGGAGGCGGGCAAGGAACCTGTGGCTTTGTCTTACTCTACTTGGCTGCACAAGGCCTTATTGGGTACAGTCCTCATTCCTCCCGCTGCGGTCTGTGACACTATTGCAGCCACTGAGGTGTTGAGACGCGTTCGTACTCAAATTATATGTCTTTTCTCTTTGTAAGTTGATGTTATCGTATACAGCAGCGTTCAGACGAGGAAAACTACAAAACCACCAGCGTATCAAATCCCATACTATCTTTCCGATCTCCCATCACTCGCCAGAGCACCTAATCATGTCTTCTACCATCACTCAACATCTCTATACTGCGGAGACGAGGCCTGATCTCTGGGATCATCTCAAGGACCCCAACCACCCACTCAACGCAGCTTGGCCCTACTTTCTTGACCAAGATCAGACACAGGTGAATCTTTCACTAAAGATTTGTGAGTTTAAAGGCTTGCGCAAGTTCCGATATCTACTCGTCGAGCGCAATGATGCAGGAGATGAGGAGCTTGTCGCCTATGGTAGCTCCATACCCTTCTTCTGGGAGGAACTGCGCCAGGCCGAGAAAGATGGGGGTATCTCTTTGAACCCACAAGTCTTCCAGAGCCTGCCAGATGGCGGATGGGACACGATAGTTGCCCGTGGGATTCGGCAATACATGGCTGCTCACCCCGAAGAGGCATCTTCCTGGCCCTGGCCGTCGGCTCCTATCACAACCGAGGACCAGAAACGGGACCGACAAATTTCAACCAGCTCCGAACCGCCGAATGCCCTTTCTGCTCTCTCCGTCACTGTTCGAGCAGATCGTCGACGGATGGGCCTTGCTGAACGCATCATTCAGAAGATGAAGGACACAGCTCAACAGGAAGGGTTGAAGATCCTCGTCGTGCCTTTGAGACCAACCAAAAAGTCTGCCCATCCCTTCGTCCCGATGGAAGAATACATCACCTGGACCCAGGCCCCCCTCAAGCCAACCATCATGTCTGGTTCTTTGAGGCTTACACCGCAATCCACTATGCAACCATTGGGTATTTCATGCAAAGGCCATGCGGTCAAGACCTCGCTGCCATTCGACCCTTGGCTGCGAAAGCATGTTCGAATGGGAGCCAAGGTTGCCAAGGTGGCTCACAAGAGCATGGAAGTCGAAGCCTGCCTGGATGATTGGACAAGCTGGACTGGGATCGAGTTTGATTCATACCTCAAGGGCCCTCAGGTGCGAGAGATGGACGGGAAATCGACGCAGGGAAGGGAGTACACGCAAGTACTACTGCAGGGGGGTCTGGTTCCCTTGAAGGTGTACAGACAGGAGCAGAGGGCAGCCTATGTCGAGCCGAACGTGTGGATCTACCACGAGCTGGACTAGAAGGACACTGGGGTTGATTGGAACAGTTTGGCGCCCAAGATATACGGAGAATTTGTATTGTTATTTCCAATGACGAGACTGTCAGCCATAATAGCAAAAGACACAATTATTAATACATAATGGCATCAAAACCCAATACCATAAAACACTATAAGAGAATTTATATCTAAATATTCGTCAGCCTCTATTAGAGGGGTGTTGTCTATCTATTAAACTAGATAGTCGCAGGGGAAGTATTATCTTTAAAGGCTTCTATATTTCTAAAAATAAATGTTAAAATTATTATTTTAATCCTTACTTCTAATCTCTATCTTTATATTAACTATATAGCACTCTCTAAGGTAATATATTATAT
>JABFEX010000171.1:0-19232 GCA_013623515.1 Fusarium illudens
GGGTTGGAGGAGGGAGGGAGGGGAGGCATTTGGGGCGAGGAGCTTGGGATTCAAGATGTTGTATGTTATGTGATGTTCGTGGCAGAGTCCATCTCGGGCAGTGTGTCGAAGCTCTGGTGGAGTACGCGCTGTAACTATAGGCTCTGGCGGGTATGCAGCCACTGAAAGTTGGGGGTTCTATGTACCTTTCGCTGAATCTCAATAGAACGAGTGGACGGTTAAAACGGCCAGCTTACTTGCATTAACGGCTTTATTTCTCTCTTGAATGTCATTGGATATTCAATAAACGATGGGTATCTCTGGCTCCTGCTTAGAAATTGACTGCGTTCCGCTGCTCCTTTTCCAAATCCTTTACTCTCACCTTCTTACCCACGCACCGTCCAGGATACCAGATAGCAAACAACAACACAGCCAACGCCACAGGAGCAAACTCGAGGCAAGCAAAGTAAATCTCGTTGGAGTATAGGTGACCGCCTAATCCCTCAGCAGTCTCCGCCAGACGGAAGCACGTTCGAAGATAGATGAGGATGGTGGCTGCTGCGAATGCGCCGCAGAAACAGGTGAGTGTTCTTCCTCGTGTGCGAATCTCTTGTCTGCTCCGGAAGAGGAAGCTCGCCGTCAGGATCACAAAGACGCCGAGGGAAAAGACCTGGTAGGCTAAACCGCCGAGGAGGATGTTGTTTGCGTCTGTGGGATCGTCGCGGTTCGACTGCCGCACGCCGATGAGAGCAGCGCCCGTGATCTGGACCACCGTGGCGATGACGTCGGAAGTGATGAAGAACCAGAGAATGGCCTTGGGCGGGAGGAACGAGTAGCGTCGCCCAAGCCGAGGTATCAAGGCCGAGAGGATGGTATACACGCCCGCAGCGAGAAAGACTGGCGCCGTAACGATGAAGAAGTAGTTGAGGATAAAGTAAAGCAGATGATACGGGTCATCCTTGGCCGACAGCGAGCGCGCAATGTACCCGACAATCTCGAACAAGAGGCCGACGGGGAACGTGACGAAGTACCAGCTCCGGAAACGAATCGTCTGGACGAGGTGGACGATGAGGAAGACGGCGAACCAGACGGCGGCGAAGACGGCGAGAGAGAAGGCGGGCGTGTAGCCGTAGATGATGACGGGCGTGTCCCACTCGCCGTTGGGATTGGGAAAGTCTGGGTCAACGTAGCCGTCGATGGGCGGACCTGCGAGAGAGTTAGTTAGTGTCTGGAGGATGATATCGCGAGTTTCGAGACATACGCCCAGAGTCACTTTCACTCATGATGGCCTTGCAACAGAAAAAAGAGAGCAAGGAAGGACAATGTCCAACGGCTGCAGTGTTATTAGCTAGAGGACCCTGCCGAGGCCATAAGTATAAGCTTCTTTCACGTTATGGAGCGACAAAACGCCATCGCCCATCCAACGATCCATTAACCTGGCGCCAAGCCCACATGGACCCCGGCCATCCTGCAGTCATGAATCATCGTTCCCATTAATGAAATACGATGTCCCTGGGCTGTGGCCGATCTGGGGGGGAAAACGCCGATGAGGTCGACGATAATGTCCGTTGACGATCTGGTTGCCGTTTTGGGTCATCTGTGGCTTGGGATGGATCCTGGATTGGGTCTTGGCTGGGGGCACATACCTTGAGGGCGATTGACTGGTGAATGTAGTTTTGGCAGTTGTAAACTAGGAATTGGGTTGATTTGTAGAGAATCTATCTTTTATTGGTAAGATGTAACTGCAGTTGCTGTTACTATTCCGTACCATGTACAACGAGGCGACGGGCGATGACTGCCCGGGTTCAAGTCATGTATTGACTAATCGATACCAAACCAGAAGCAGTTTGGGGAAAATAATTAAACCGTGTGATCAAGGTATCTACCGAGATCACAGAGACCTGAAATGCTTCATAAACTCAGCGTCAAACCGGGTCAGCTCAGGGCACATCCCACGGACACTGAAGCATATCTTCATTCACGACACTCTCAAAAATGCCCTCCCGAACCTTCTGCAACCTCCTTCTCGCCTCTTCCATCTCAACCTCCCTCTGCTTCAGCTCCCGTTCCACGCTGGCCCTCTTCACCCTCGCGTAGCTCAAAGCGTCGTCGAGGGTCGAAGCGCATCTTGCCGCCTCCTCGCAGCTGTGCTTTATATCGATCCTCCCCCAGACGTCACCAAGAGCCGAGTTCAGCTGTCTTGTAAGAGGCTCTATGTTGAACCTGGAGAGTGTCGCAATGTCCGGTCCTAGCTTGGATAACTGATCTATCGTCTTCTTGGTCTGTCGGATGTCATCTTTCGCTTGGTGTAGAGCCCGGCGTTCCATGAGGGTGCTGGACGACCTGTGAGCCACGAGGGCTTTGTCCATGTGCTGGAGTGTTGCCATCATGGTTTGTGCTGCCTGTTCTTGTAGCTCTATCGCCTTGTCGTGCCCCTCGAGTTTCCCCTTTGTTGTAAAGTAAGCTGCCAATGCATCGTTGCTTTCCTGCTCCTTCTCATCTTCTTCAGGAAGCTCTGGCGTCGGGCCTGAAAAGATGTCATCGTACAGCTCATCCAGCTGCCGTTGCACGTCCCGATGCCTTTGAACGAGACCTTGAACCCCTCTTATTGTATTCTGCGCCTCGGCCAGTCGGACTTTAAGAGTTGCATTGTGTTCTTGGGCCTGGTGGGCTTGCTGCAAGGTCTCAAAGTAGTCTTGCTCCTCTTTATCCGCCATGTCTGCGAACCATTCTTTCTTGCCGCTGGCTTTGATGAGGAACTTTCTGAAATGGCTATCGCGATATTGCTTGTGTGTCTGGAGATTGGCTAAACGCTCTTGATCCAGGCCTTGGAGCTTCTTGTCGGATTCGACCAATTGATTTTTGAGATCAGAGACCAACTTCTGCTGTTGACCGAGAGCAGAGCTGGCATGATTAGTCTCGATCAGGAGACGCAGCAGTTCCGCATTCTTGTGCGAGGCATCTCGTATCTCTGCTCTAATGTTTGACATCCGAGTAAACTTGTTCGTTGAAAGATTCGTTACAATTATTAGACAGGTCTAAGTGCGGATAGAGCAGATAGCTAGGAATAGCTATTCCCTTGGCAGGTGTGAAAGGTCATGCTTGTCAAGTCAGCCTACAAGGCCCGCCAAGTAACCCTCGCTGCATATCCTGGTTGTTCACGTGGCTGTGCTCTAGTTACAACTGGCCAAAAACACACATCCAAGCACTGGCTTGATACAAGTTTGGCATCTCGGTGATTGGGAGCTGTGCCGTGAGAAGCTTCAGTTCAGCCTTGGAGGATCTAATACCTGGGAAAACATGAGATTCCACCGGCGACTCCGCGATTGGAAGTCATCGACCCGGTATCGATCACGCATGACATCGAAAAATCAAAGTACTGTGCTTTGAAACTTGAATCTGCATAATGAAGAAGAAATGATTATGGAATGCTTTTTTTCGTCATGTTCTGAAATGAATGGAATGGTGTTTTCAGTTCTCACACACTTTGTTCTCGGCTCCGGGTTTTGCCGCGCCGGATTTGAAGATCGGAGCTTCCTCGCCGAGCTCCAGCTTCACCAACCCTCATCGCCATTCATCCGCAAATGGCTTCACGAAGGGCCGGTCTGCCCCGCCCAGGGAGCCTCGGGGCCTTGATACGGCCGTCGAAGCCCCCAGCCGCTTCGATATGTCCCTTCTGCTCCGTCAGCTCGGCCGGCCGGATGCGCCCGCGGACTCGCCGCGATGCCCTCGCCAGACGCTTCAATTCGACCGTCCCGACCTCTGAAAACGCCGGGAACCCACGCGCCGAGCTCGAGCAGCACCTACTCGATATGCAGAAGCTCGGTCCGTTCCTGGTGAACCCCTCACGAATGCAATTGGCTCTCCAGGGCTTGCGACAAGCACCCGGTCAGGAAGTAGTGAGGGTTGCCATCCTTGGGCTGGGACCTGGCTCCAATGCCGGCGAGACGGCAAAAGACGTATTGAGGCTGCTAGTGACGGACCCCTTGAAGGACGAACAAGAATGGGAGCGCCAATTGAAGGATCACGACCCCAAGAAGCCGCTCATTGTCCGCATTGGACAAACAGTGGAGGAACAAGGAATTCTCTCCGTCAGCAAGACGAGCTTGCTCAGCGAGATCAATGTCTCCTCCGCCGAGTGGAACAGCCTCAACCTCGAACTACTGTTCATGGAGACATGCATCCCATACCCCGAAGGAGATGAATACGTCAGAAGGGTCAAGATTACAGAGGACGTGCTCGTTCCGACCGTCAACATTGCTTCAGCCGAAAATCGAGAAACGCCAGTGACTACTCCAGTCCACAGAGCCCTCCTGATCGGGGATGGCATGAAAGGGGCTGTCAATGCGACGAGGTTGCCGCTTCTGGAGGAGGAGGAGGCCGTCATGAGGGCCGTGAACTTGAAAGGCGTCGACCGCGCCCAGTTTGAGGCTCCATTTGAGACCGTCGATCTCGCCAACGCAGACAAAAGCGTTACGCTCTTCCGCCAGAGCACGCGGAATGCCATGGAATATGAGCGGTTATGGACAAACAGCAACTTCCCCGTCCTGGCCACTTGGCTCAAGTCGGGCGTCACTTCTTCAGAGGGCACGACAAAACCGGCTGTCCGACGGCTCATCCTCTCGATTCTTGAGAGTGTTTGGGCAAGGTGCAAGGAGGAAAATAACAACCAGATCAAGGATCTTTACGTCAAGGCCCACCAGAAGAAGATGCGAGCCTTCTCTCCCAACCTGAACACAGCGCTTTCGACATGGTCGCAAAAGGCACACGCAGAACTGCAGGATGAACTCGATCTTGCCTTTACGGGTCAGCGATGGCGGAAGCTGGGATGGTGGCAGCTCTTCTGGAGAGTCGATGATGTGGCAATGCTCACAAACGAGATGCTGAGCCAGCGGTTTCTACCAACAGCAGAGCAGGAACTCGTCTACTTGACCGGTCAGATCGCAGAGGCCGCAAAGAACACCCAGCAGTATCCCCAGCCGCCTTCACTTCAGGATGGGCAGATCACAGAACCTCAGCTGAAGCGCCTCGGCCCCGGAGAGCTCGAGCCTCTGGTCCCTGTGACGCCTCGTCAAGCGCTTCCGAAGTGGCCCGGCCATATTGCCTTTACCCGCAGGTATCTCCAGAACGAGACCATACCGGCACTTCAGGCCCTGGCACAAAAACTCGTCATGCAGTCCCTGGGAACATCAGGAGTCACCACTTCCCTCGCCGCTCTCCTCTACGTCTCAGCCTTTTCCTCAACCATCTACGAAGCAGGTGCTGTCGCAGCACTGGGTATCATGTGGAGTTTCAGTCGGCTCCAGAAGAAGTGGGATGCTGCACGAACATTCTGGGAGGGCGAGGTCCGCGAGGAGGGCCGCAAGGCTGTTCGGGCTGCTGAAGAGAGTGTCGCCGATGTGCTCAACGGGGATGAGAAGCTTACACGGACAGACGATGAGGCGAACAAGGTGCTGAACGAGGTTCGACATCTGGTGACAAAGGCATCAGACGCCCTTGACCGCATGAAGTAGGGGAGGGGATCGTGTACATTAGAAAAAAGCAAGTGATACGGATGTGTGCTGATAGATGGTTGGTGGTGAGATACCAGGCGTAACGGACGCCTTCTTTTTTGTTATCTACTCAATCTCGACAACCACTCTCCACCTTGGGGTCATCCCAAGAACCAAGCTCTCCTCTCACACTCCTCGCATTGCATGTCCTCCCTCTTCTAGACTGGTACCGCACCTGAGCCTGTCTGTTTCCACATCCGTTGTTCGTTTTGCAAAAGAGAACCCAATTAACCTGAACGCCAAGCACATGCCACCCCGCCGCCGCTGGTGTGTATACCCCCTCTTTATCGTGTTTCTTCCGCTACACCGTCTACCGTCCTCGGCCGCCTGCGCGCGCGCGGCTAACGGTCGCGCGACCTCGGGCAAGACCGACACCGCGGCCGCGCACATTTCGGCTGCGGAACATGGGCGCGTTGCGGAGCATGTCGGGGACGATGAAGAAGCGCACGTGGGAGCCGCGGATGTAGACCTGGTCGAGATGGGAGACGCGGCCGTCGCGGGCGGTGACGGTGATATCCTTGAGCTGGACGTTCATGTTATCCTCGGCTGCGCGCACGTCAGTAAGAAATCCTCAGCAAAAAAGCTGTCCATAAGAGAAAAAAGCAATGTAGGGCGTACCATCGAGGAGCTTGCCGCGGTAGGTCTGGCCAGAGGTGATTTCGAGGGTTACGATGTGGCCCTGTAGCGCAACGGATATTAGCTTCATTAGAACTCCGGAAGGGGGCTACGCAGAGATATGGACGGACCTGTGCCTCGTTGAGGAGCTTGATCGGGATGCCGATTGTGGACGTCATGGTTGCAGTGGGGGGGAGTTTGTTTTCTTGGGAGATTTCGCGTGCTGAGAAGGCCGAGGCTGAAGCTGGAGCTTGGAGATCGTGAAAATTGGCGAGGCTTGGTGGTGAGGGAGCGGTGGTAGGTGGGTAAAAGGTTAGTCCGGGCCGATGATCTCACCGTGTGGAGGTGTCTGTTTTCAACACTGTATGTGGGGTGAGATTTGGGAGATGCACAGTGCCTGATATTCTCAAGGTGTTGGGCATCCTTTAAGAGCCTCGGATCAAGAGCTGCTCCTGATGTATACACGAGATTGATATTGGGTATAAGTCGTAAATTGTAACTTGTATAATCAAATAACCGCCAAATGAAATCCCCCCCCAACCTCCATAGCATCAATCATACACCCTACAACATCCATACAAGGCACTCGCTACAAGGAATCTAGCCACTTGCTCACCTTGAAATTCGAGTTCATCTGCCTCTTGTCCACCTCCAGCTTCTTCCTCTCCTTCTTCTTTGGCACGGCAGGTTGCTGTTGCTGTTGCTGTTGCTGTTGTTGCTTCCGCCTTGGCAATCGTGGTTTCGACGCCACAAGTGCCTTTCCGTACGTGTCGGGGGTTTTTGGTTGTAATGCGCCGCTCATCATCATCATCTTGCGGTCCCCCGTCACCGCGGGCGGCGGCCCTTTGCCGCAGTCACACTCCTTGTACTGGAGTCTCGGGAGCGGCTGGAACGGCTGGAACGGCGAGGGCTCGACGGTCGTTGGCGTCGTCCCGGAGCACGTTGACAGCTCTGGCGTCTGCGTGGGGGGGAGGCGGCTGTTCATGGCGGCGTCATTGAAGCCCATGAACTCGTAGTGGATGAAGCCGCCCACACTGTCCGAGACGATCGAGTTTCTGCCGTTGGGTATCACTCTCGCCGTCTCGTCGTAGGAGATGTAACGCGCTCGGTAGTAGTACGATCCCGAGGCATGGAGGACCCATTCGGACCATTGGGTTGTTGGGGTGCCTCTGAATCCGCCCCCGGCTGGAGGCTTCAATGTTGTGACTGCTTGGGACGTCTCCAGTGTATGCCGTCGACGTCGCCTCGGTTCGTTCGCCTCACTCATTGTCAGTTGGTCGGCTTGGAGCCCAACTGGTCTCGGGCAATTAATTCTTTCTGGTCGCAGGATGATAAAAAGTGGCGAGCAGCAGCAGCAGGCGCACGCGGCGAGCGAGCGAGGATGCGCTGTTGAGATATAAGCCCGCGGGGGGGCCCATCGAGTCTCAGCACAATGGGAGCCTGCATTGAAACAACTGCAGTGCAGTGCAGTGAGGATTTACAAAGCATGGCCCTATTACAAGCCGACAGCCTCACTGTTAGACCCCCCTGGCGCCGCCGAGGAAGCCCGCATGCAGTCGAGGCACACAAGGCAGCCTCTCGTGTGTCCAGGAACGCCATGATGGTCGAACCATCAGCGGCGGGTTTCCCATGATTGGGGCTCTTTTGCCGACCATCCAGCTCGGGCAGCCTGACCCATGTAGTTGGCCGAGGAATTCTGACGAGACACCCATTGGAAGCCAGCCCGGCTCTCAGCGTCGAACAGGTGTCCTTGCATCTGCCCGCCCAATTGAAGGGCTGGGGAAGGCCTGCGAGGGTCCTGATTTGGCGTCGCCTGTGGGCTGAGGCCGCCTCGTGGGTTGCCTCGATTTGGTGCCGCGGCCTTCTGAGACGAGACTGAGCGTTCCACTGATGCGTAGGTAGGTACCTACCAAGTGAGAGCCGTGTAACCAGAGCGCTTACAAGACAATCAATCCGCAGGTCCGTAAATCGAAACTGCGTGATAGACAATCACAGTCACACTGTTGATGGTGTTGGCGACGACTGATTGGGATGGATGACAAGCAAACAAGGTCACTTGGTTCGAGAAGTAGTACCGATGAACAATCCACTCTCGAACAGATTGGCGTATTATTGTGTCTCTTCCTTGTCCTCCGTCTCTCCCGCTGTTGCTGCTGCTGCTGCTGATGCTGCTGCTTGGGTATCATTTCTTTGCTTGCGCTTCTTCTTGGCTGCCAGCTTATCCCTCGTCTGCTGCTTCCGGGCCTGCTTGTTGAGGCTACCGATCACTCCGCCCTCCTTTCCGCAGGGCCACTTCTCCCACGCCGCCGCCTCATCCTCCTCGGTCCATTCGCGCGGCAGCACCGCAAACGTGAGGTAGGACGTGTGGGTTTTGAGATCCGTCTCGGGCCGGTGGTAGAGCTTACCGTGCATCCACGGCTTCGAGTCCTCCTCCTTTCCGTTGGGCTTGGAGTTTGATGCCGGGGTGTCGACGTCCATGGCCGACGAGTCGCCCTCGGCGTTTGCTACCTGAAGCTGCGCCTTGTGGAATTCCTTGGTCTTGCGGTTGATTTCCTTGAGTCTCTCTACCGCCTCCGTCACGTCCGCGGGTGCCAGGATGTTGCCTCTCTCGTTGGGCAGATTCGCTCCGATGCGCTCACGGACCACGTTGAAGCGTCGATGTGAAATCTCAACCATGTCGATGTCGGTCCAACCCAAGACTCTAAGCTCCTCTATCGTCCGTGTGACTTGCTCTATACAGGGCGAGAACGTGCAGATGTGGACGGATTTCTTGGGATCCAAAGGTGAAACCCATTCAGGTGTCTCGGCATCCCCGTCCTTGGTTGCATTGTCGGGCCTCTGCCGTGAGAGGTGATGGAGTGCTTCCCATGGAGCGGGTAGGTCGAGAAAGATGGCGTTGGCGTGTGGGGATTTGCCGTCGACGAGGAATCCTTCATGATAGACATCGCGATGTGAAAGCTTCACAACCCCGTCTAGTTTGTGATTGTGAATCTCCTCCTGCATTTTGTTGTACCGTGGCTCGTGGTACTCAAAGCTAAAGACTTTTCCTCTCACGTCGTCCTCATCTTTCGGGTAGCCATTGTACACGGCTCTAGCAGACGCATGCGTGAAACTGCCGCTCCCGGCTCCCGCCTCAATGATGCGAGTGCCGGGAACTGCCCGGAGTCGTTGCAGGATATAGCTGTAGTCGGGAGTGTACACGACCTGGGTTCTGTGGGGCAGGCTGCTCGTCCAGACCTCAGGAGTTGGTCGCAGGATATGAATGAAGCCGCTGGAGGCGGTGACTGCCTTCTTGACCTGCTTGGTCTTTGCATCTACGACGTCATCGTCCGGGCCAGTCGTCGTGGGCGTGTCCTCGTCTGTGGCTTCTCGTCGTCGCTTGCGCCCCCTCGAGCCCGTATCAACAGTCGAGGCACGAACTTGGGATCCCCAGGGGACGTTGAGCAGCGTCGAGTGAGGAAAAGAACCAAATCGAGTGTTCAGCGTTGCGCCTTCGAGGTACCCATCGACAGCTCCTGTTGATTGCTCGAGGGTGACAGGCTGAAGATTGTCGCGAGAGAGCAAGATGATTGCGAGGTTCCCGGGGGTAGTGACGCTTCCTGGCTCGAGGAAAGGTGATGGTTGCGCCATTGTCGCGATTGCAGCCTCGTGCGTGGCTGTTGGTATTAATTTGATGTGTCGAAGAGAGGATCTGCGTCGCGACGACGAGGCAAGAAAATATTTTGAGATGGACTACGCGAGGCTGAAGCGATGGATCCATCGTGGGTGCCCCACTATATACTCCCCACCAGTGAGGGGCACTGCCAATGCGCGCTAAAGTGGACTATTGGCGAGGCTGCGCAATTATTTGGCGGGGGATGCCACTATCGGTTCCAGACCCAGCGCTCCATCCCCTGTAGGTGCCCGCCGTCCCCTGTAGCTCAGGCCAGAGAGGGAGGGGTCCTCGAAATTTGATTGATGGCGTCTTTCTCTCCCTTTGACTCGTTCGTTCCATGGTGACTCAAGCCTCTACCTGTTCTCTCGCGATACCCCCTTTCTCTTCCTACTCCTCTACTTCCTTTCGCCTTCTCTTTCTCCTTTTAGCGTCTGCATGAATATATTTCGCCTTCGTTCTCTCGCAAGAAGCTCCCCTCCATTGTCCCGATTTCGACCCCTCCATCGATCGTATTCGTCCCGCCCAAGCTTCAGCACCACCACCATGGAGTCGCTGAAGCTCTACAACTCGCTCAACCCGGGCGCTCCAGTTCCGTTTGTCCCCATCGAGAAGGGCAAGGTTGCCTGGTACGCTTGCGGTCCCACCGTGTACGACAAGAGCCATCTGGGTCACGCGCGCAACTATGTCTCGACCGACATTATCCGCCGTATTCTGCAGCACTACTTTGGCTTCGAGGTCAACTTTGTCATGAACATTACCGACATTGACGACAAGGTATGGATGAGGAGCTGCTGAGAGGCCTGCGACTTTGTCTAAACCGCAGTTAGATCATCATCAAGGCTAGACGACAACGTCTACTTGAACTCGAGAAGAACAAGACCTACTCCCAGGACGAACTTCCGGAGCTCGCCGTCGCTGCCTTCCGAGCATACGCCAAGAGCAGCTTGCCTCTGCTGCTCAACGACGGAGAGGATCTCGATGCGACCAACTATTCCCAGCGGAGAGAGGCTGGATATGGACAAGTGCTTGCAGGAGGGACTATCTCTGGAGAGGGCAGGCCTGGAGACGACGAGGCCAAGGTCAAGATGCACCTCAGCAACATGACAGCCGCTGCCGATGCCATCACCAGGGGCGAGATCTTCCCTGGCGCCGACGAGATCCTCCTGCCCTACCTGGACTCCCTCTACAAGGAGACCATCGACACGAGCGATCAGACCATGTTCACGGATCTTACCCAGAGCATGGAGGATTTGTTTATGGAGGATATGGATGCTTTGAACGTTCTCAGACCCGACGTCATCACCCGTGTCACTGAATACGTACCCCAGATCGCCAAGTTCGTTGAGAGGATCGTTGACAAGGGATTCGCGTATGAGGCAGAGGGTTCTGTCTACTTTGACATTTCCGCATTCGAAAAGGCTGGCAACACTTATGCGCGATTGCGTCCCGACAACCGAAACGACAAGTCCCTCCAGGAAGAGGGCGAGGGATCACTCTCCAAGAACCTTGGTGGAAAGAAGAGCCCAGGCGACTTTGCCCTGTGGAAACAGTCCAAGGCCGGTGAGCCCTACTGGCCCAGCCCCTGGGGAAATGGCCGCCCTGGATGGCACATTGAGTGCTCGGTCATGGCCTCTGATGTTCTGGGCTCCCAGATGGATATTCACTCTGGTGGCATTGATCTCGCGTTCCCTCATCACGACAATGAGCTGGCCCAAAGTGAAGCCTTCTTCTGCGAGCATGACAAGGGAGAGCACACTTGGGTCAACTACTTCCTCCACATGGGTCACTTGTCCATCTCTGGTTCCAAGATGTCCAAGTCCCTGAAGAACTTCCAGACAATTCAGGATGCGCTGGCAACGAATTACTCGCCCCGAGGAATGCGAATCGTCTTTTTGATGGGCCGATGGAACGATGGAGTTGAGATCTCGCCTGATATGCGATTGCAGGCTGACAACTGGGAGTCTACCATCAGCGTAAGTTTGTCCTGGGCTGGATAGTTGAGTCCTGCTAACACATTCAGAACTTCTTCATCAATGTCAAGGCTCTGCTTGCCGAGGCTGGTATCTCGAGTGCCGTCAAGTCGCTGTCCATCAACGAAGAGGACAAGCCAACTGAGGGTCTCCTGGCCGAGCTCGAGCAGGCGAAGCAGGAGTTTGAGGCTGCCCTGACCAACTCTTTTGACACACCGCGAGCCATGTCTGTCATTCTCAAGCTGGTCAACACGGCCAACGTTCACTTGAGGGACAACAAGGATGCCGATCTCGCAGCTCTCGAGACGATTGCTCGATGGATCACCAAGGTTGTTGGCATCTTTGGCCTTGACTCCAACGCGACAGCTCCATATGACGGCCTTGGTTGGGCGACAGTCATTGCTGCTGACGTCGAGCCCAAGACGGCGGTGCAGCCCTACGCAGAGGCCTTTTCCAAGGTCAAGTCGGATGTCTCCAACCTGTCTCTAGAGAGCGAGGCCATCTCTGCGCTGCTCGAGCAGGATCCCACCACTGAGTTTGAGTCGATTTCTTCAAGTGGTTCGCGTGATCCTGAACAACTGGCATTGCCCTACCTTCGTGGTGTGTCTAAGCTTCGAGACGAACTTCGCCGAATCGTGTCCAGCCAATCTCCCGAGACCAAGAAGGTGATCCTTGCTCTGACAGATCGCATCCGTGATGAGGACCTCACCAACCTAGGTGTCTACCTGGATGACCGGCCAGACAACCAGGCTTCTCTCATCAAGTTCGTCCCGGCCGCTGAGCTGATTGCTGCTCGTGAGGAGAAGGCGGCCCAGGCGGCTGAGAAGGCTCGAAAGAAGGAAGAGGCCCGTCTTGCTCGGGAGAAGGCTGAGCTAGAGGCTCGGGAAAAGGCCAAGATGCCGCCTGAGGCGATGTTCAAGGGTGACGAGAGGTACAGCGACTGGGATGGACAAGGACTGCCTACCAAGATGAAGGACGGAAGCGATGTGCCCAAGAGTCAGCTGAAGGGATTGAAGAAGCAGTGGGACCGACAGAAGAAGGCGCACGATGATCTCAAGGCCAAGGGCCTTTTATAGAAAGAGAAACGAATTATAGGAGCGATGCTGGTGTAGATACAGGGAGGAGTTCAGAGGCAAGAAAAGCGAATTGAGGACATGAGCAATTGACTGACGATGGCTTCCACAGAGTGGGATTAGACCGAATTGAGCACCAGTTTTTGACCATGACTTATCGCATTTTTTAGCTCGGATGTCGGCACGCTTAACATGACAAAGGTCGAGCTCGCAATTCCAAAGAATGACGAGTCTCATGCGAATGTCGTGATGTGAACCCTGCGATGAGGAAGCCGTGGGACACAACGCGGAGGCTGAGGAATCAGCGCGAATTCAGACACATCAACTACCGATAACTACGACTTTGAATTGAGCTACTCAATCGCTTCGAGTACCGTAGCCTCGAGTACCGGGCAGACGGTGAAGCTATACCGGGTCCAACGGCAGTCCAGACTATTGTGCAAGACTGCCGCACAATTGCCCAGCCGCTTACATGACAACGCAGCGTCGCACTAGGAGATATGCCACAGGGAGGTTCACGAATGGGACGCGATGGGAATGTAAGGGCTGGGGTTGGTTCTGCTGGCACTTGTCGATTGCGTGACTGCCAGACAAGATGGCATACACCCCAAACTGTCCCACGTCGGGGGAGACACTATTCGCAAAGGGGGACTAGCTTGTGAGGGAGTATCCAGGATCGCGGCGCGGGTCGTCGCGATGTGGGCGATGGTCCTGGAGGATAAGAAGAGGCAGATGTCCCTCGATGATCATGTCCATCATTCAGGACATCTCTTCTCTCAGCTTATACAGAAACAGAGATATCAGCCCTTTGTCGCAGATGGAGAAGTACATTGACGAAGCTGTAGTCAGCAGCCAGAACAGCGGTAGCAACAGTGATGTCGACACCATCGAGGTTGACTGGACCGAGGAGGAAGAGAAGAGACTGGTCCGGAAGTAAGACTTCTCTTGTCTTTTACTGTATCCTCTTGTGCTAATGTCTGTTTCTAGAGTTGATCGAACAGTCATGCCGCTTCTGATCCTAGGATTCTTTGCCCTTCAGCTAGACCGAGGAAACATGTACGTTCAATCAACTGCTGGTTTATCCTGTAAACTGCTAACTCGTTTCATAGTGGAAATGCCCTTACAGACTTCTTCTTTGAGGATGTGGGCATTACACAGAACCAATTCAACGTGGGCCAACAGCTCCTTTCTCTCGGAATCGTTCTTCTAGAAGTCAGTCCTCTTTGCTCCTTTTATTCCCCCTTGATCTTCTCGTCTAACGCTTTCAGGTTCCTAGCAATGTTATTCTATACCGTGTTGGACCATCCAAGTGGATTGGCTCTCAGATCATCGCATGGTGAGCAACCTTGTTCCTAGGCTCCTGTGCACCATCTTAACTCTTCTCTAGGGGCTTCGTCGCCACATTTCAGGCTTTTCAGAAGGGACTCGCCGCGTTTCTCTCTACTCGGCTTCTCCTTGGGTAGGTTCTTCGGCTCTTATCATATACAGTAGCTAACAATTTGTCGGCAGTCTCTGCGAGGCTGGCTTCATCCCCGCTGGTCTGTATACTATAACTCGATGGTACAAGAGGGATGAGACGAGTAAGCGATTCTCGTGGTACTTTCTCGGAAACATGATCGCTTCGGCTTCGTCTGGTCTCATCGCCTATGGAATGTCAGTAAAGGGTGTATCGTCTCTGTGGCTGACTCGCTAACATGAGATGACAGTCTGCACATGAGAGGCATTGCTGGGCTAGCTGGCTGGCAATGGCTGTTTATCGTGAGTCTTGATTGATTCGTCATATGAAGGACCAACTGACAATCCCAGCTCGAGGGCATCTTCACTATCCTCGTCGGACTCATCTTCCTATCCCTCTTCCCAGACAGCACATACAACCCCATCTCCCTCCTCAAGATCCGCCTCTTCACCGAAGAAGAGGCACGCATCCTCACCAAGCGGATCTTGCTCGACGACCCATCCAAGATTCACGTCAAGCCCCAGATCACAAAGCAAGAGTTCAAGAATGTGGTATGTGGCCCTGTCTCACTCTGTTGAGCTTTTGGGTGTCTAATTTGCCGCAGTTGACCAACTGGAGACTTATTCCTCACATTATTACTACCATCGCAGGTCTTGCGCCGGCAAGCACTATGGGATCTTACTCGCCTACTCTTGTGAGGTCGTTTGGATACGAGAGACTCAGGTCAAACGCTCTGGTTTCCATCGGAGGCTGGATTCTTATTCTCAGTAATCTGCTTTGGGGCTTCCTGGGGTGCGTCGATACCCATTCTTACAAAGAGAGGAGAACTAACAAATGATAGTGACAAACTTCGGATGCGTGGTCCCCTGGTGACGCTTGGGGTTCTCATTTTCTGGGCATTTACAGTATGTTGACTTTCTGGGGAGATTGTGTGTCTAACTTGAAACAGATCGGAGATCGTCTTCTCATTGAATCAACCGATGGACACAAGCGCTTCGCTCTCCTAACTTGCACCCTCAGCTTCGGCTGGCAATGGCGTAAGTACAAAAGCACGACAACTATTCCGTTACAATCAGACTCTAACGACTACTCAGATCCTCTCAACGGCTCCTGGATGGCCCTCAACGCCGGAACAGCAGGCGAGCGGTCCATCACCATGGCCATCCTCATCATGGCGGCCAACGCATCCGGCATCATCGGAAGCCAGCTGTTCCAGCAGAAGGACGCGCCCCTGTACCGAACCGGCTGGACCGTGATCGTGTCGGTTGTGTCTGTCGGCTTGGTTGCGTCTGTGGTTGCCAACTTGCAGTACTATTTCCTCAACGGCCGACGGATCGCACGGGGTGGTCTGAAGTACAGTCCTTGATGTGGTTATTTAAGGAGGGAGAGATTGCCCTGAGGGATGTGACTTAGGACTCTGGTGCGTGTAGGCTGAGAGGTTCTTGTCAAGCATCGAAGTAAAGACGACAATGAGTGATCATCGGGTATTTCGACAGCTGGATATGGTGTTGTGAAGTGGGCAACAACCCAGGCTTAACGAGTCTCATACAACATAGAGTAGTACTTCTATCTATCCGCTCTATTTATTGCCAGACTATTCATGATGAATTTGCCAAGTTGCAAACTGATTGACAGTCTACCTAGCATCAAGCAATTCCGTGATGACACCAACAGGTCTTTCTACTCCCGTTTCTTTATGGATCAATGTTTGCTTCTTATTACGTCGTGTTTACACATGCCAAAGCTACACTCTTTCGTTCTAGCCCCAGGCGAAATGGCAGCTGAGTGGGACAAAACACCAGACTATCGAAAACCGTTAATAGTTTCTTGGCCAATTTCCACTTCACCACAGCAACACAAGCGTAGGTAGCTGAAACTCTATTTCTAATCTTCTCCTAGCAGGAGGATTTTGTTTTCATGATGTTCATGTAGATTCAATACCCAGAGAAGTATATACCAAACACCTACAGCATTTACACTATAGAAACTGGGTCACCTGTCACATCAGATCAATGTTTCCAGCCAGAGACGTAGCATTGAATTGACCATTAAGAGGATATCATATTAGGGTAAGAAAACATTAGAGTACAATACTGCGCCTCTACTTGGCCTCCTTCTTGGCCTTGTCCGCAATCTCCTGAGCCTTCTCAGACTTCTTCTCAAGCACATGTCTCAACTCCTCGACAGTCTCCTGGAATAGCTTCTCGCCCTCCTCCTTGTGCTTCTCTGCCACCTCGCCTAGCTGCTGCAGCTTCTGCAGAACATCCTCGCCCTGGGGGATCTGCTTGATGTACTTGTCCAGGTCCACCCAGCCCTCTGTGAGCTCGGAGCCCTTGGACTTGACCTTCTCGGTCGCATCCTTGACGTACTTTTCCAGACCACCAAAGTCGCCAGAGTCGACGGACGACTTGGCCTTTTCAAAGACCTCCTTGGCGTTGCCCTGCTTGAGGGCGTCGGCGTTCTTCTCGAGGAGCTCCTTGACCTTGGGGTTCTTGTCGAGGTAGGGCTTGGCCTCCTCGAGACCCTTCTTCCAGGCCTCGTCGCCCAGCTTCTTGACCTGTTCCACCTTTTCCTCGATGAGCTTGCGCGCCTTTTCTATGCTGCTGGCGCTGAAGCCTCCGGCAAAGATGTCCTTGACCTGCTTCCACGTCTCGTCGACCTGCTTCTTCGCATCGGGGCCGTACTTCTCGCCGAGCTCCTTCAGCTGGTCGACGTTTCCGCCAAGCTTCTCCTTGACTTGAGGGTGGTTGTCGATGATGTCGCCGATGGCGTCGCCGGCGAGGTTGGCGATCTTCTTGGAGAGGTCGGCGAGGACGTCGTATGCCTTGTATGCGGTGTCTAGGCTCAGACCAGACTTGGAGAGGTCCTGGAACTGCTTGTAGGCGTCGTCGACGAGCTTGTCAGCCTCGTCCTTGTTGTTCTCGCGGACCTTTTCAAAGTCGTCGAATGCAGCGTCGACGTATGCGCGACCACCGGGGATCCATCCGATGTACGAGTAGGCAAACTCCTTGATGTGGTTGACAGCCTGATCAGCAGAGAGGGTCTTCCCCTGCAGCTTCTTCGCGGCGACCTCGTACTTCTTCTCGGCCTCCTTGGCAGCCTTGTTGATTTTTGAGGCAGTTCGTCCAGCAGGAGTGAAGGAGTAGATGCCGTAGAAGACGGCAGAGCCGACAACGCCTCCAGCTACACCAGCCGCGATGTGCGAGTTGCTTGAGCTGGTGCTGCCTGTGGTGGAAGTCGATTGAAAGCGAATCTGCTGACGGCGAGGGGCGCGGACGGAGCGTGCCGCCCGGGGGAGGCTAGATCGAATGAGAGGGCGAGCGGGGATCATGATGTCGGATTAAGTGTAGGTGAGGAATGTGAGGGATGTGGTTGATGATGAGGGGTGGTTCAAGGTCAATTGAAGGAGTTGAAGATGATGAAAGACAAACAAGACAAACAAAGCAGGCACCTTCTACATTTTGAATGATTGCTCATTCCCAATTGGCATGACGTACTTCATCATGACGACAAAAAAAAAGGGAATCTCTCTCCCTCAGGAACAAAGCTCCGGCAAGTGACGTCAATGACTCTACGATGCGGACATTGCGGGGGAGAAGGCGTTCTCCACGCAAGACATATTGACCAATTGCCCAGTTGCGTCACGTTCCAGGCATGCCAAAGTCCAGAAATGCCATGAGAGCTTTCCGATCGAGATCAAGTCATCAGGGGCAATGGGCGGGTTCAGCCGCTTTGTTACGTCACGACTGTGCTTGGGATGTTGAGGTTTGTGAGACGGGGTTAATGTCAGCTGTTGCAATTGGGGAATGACAGCCTCGGTTTCTTACAGTTACTTAAGCAAACAAGAATAAGGAATAAGGTTTCTTAGGGAGATGTTGCCAAGGTACGGATACAGTAGGAGACGTTGGCCAGACATCATCATTGATTGAGGACATAGGTGGTGAAACAACACCGACGGAGGTTGAATAATAGCGACTCCAATTGAAGGACCTTAAATAGAATTCTACAATTTAGCAATAGGATTAACTATTAACATTACTAAATCGCTTAACCGAGTCTGGAGATCCATTGTTGCCGTGGTTGTTGTCGAAGCTCCGAATTGTCCTAACCTGTAGCATCAGTCAACACTTCATGGGATGGGGTACTCTACTGGGAGGGACAAACAATCTAGAGTGCATTCATAGAGAGAATAAAACAGCAATCATTTCTAGCACCCAATGGCGGGTCTATAGGCTGGCATTAAGTACGGGTTCAAGTAGACGGGTAGCTTGGACCAACCAATGTTTATGAGCTCTGGGATAAGTAGTGAGACTGCTGGTCTCCGATTGTGTCACGCAAACAGAGAAGGCCAAATGAAGCTTCAAAATCAAGGATCCTGGAACTCAAGTTTAAACTATCCATTAATCTCGCCGAGATTTAAAGGGCAGTGCAATGGCCCATCAAGGGAGGCTAAACCACCCACCCTGGGTTCCTGTTGACTTCGCCAGCCAAGTTCAGGAATTTTCCACAGTTGCCAGAGAAACAAGATCAAAGGTCCGTTCCATTCACTGAAGACTGCTGTGACACGCTAATCAGTTTGCCAGAGTTGTTGTTTGCGTCGCAAACGCAGAGTGTGACTGATGCCTGCTAGATCCCGACGGATAACCGCAGCACTCGAGATTGCACACCTTCTAATTAGATCGATGCTACAAGACACTCCCAACACTCCTATTATCGATTCAGACGCTTTCTGTCTTGGACTCTGCTGGGCTCTGAACAGTCAAACAACAAAAGCCCCTTGCAGTGGCCTGCAGCTGTCTACGGAAGTCGATAGGTATCAGTGTGACAGAACGACATTTTGACTAAATTTTCCCGATTTTTCTTACTAGGTTAACCCCTCATTAAGTAGCCAATTAAAAGTCACTACCTATAGGCCCTATAGCTTAGTGATTA
>JABFEX010000172.1:0-53800 GCA_013623515.1 Fusarium illudens
GCTTTGGGCTCTGGTGGGCGGCGGGCGGGAGGGAGCACGGGCGACGGCTGCCTTACCGTATGCTGTGGCCTGATAATCAAGGCGTCGAGCCTTGTCTGAATGAATTCGGTCGCCATCCACAGCCATCCATGGAAGGTTTCCACCAGGGACCAGCCCGAAGCAAGCAGGCCCAGCCGCAGGCCCAGCCCGTCAGTGGTCGGATCCGGCTTCCTCCTGGGAGTCATTCTTGCGCCTGGCCACCGACCACATCGTCGCGCACACCGCCCTGGCCGGGCAATTCCAGGCCAGTCCAGATGCAAGACATGCTATTTTGGCCACTCTTCCATCACGTCGCGCCCGGCGAAGCCCGTTTTAATAGAATGCGGCCATCAATTCCAGCTTGAGAATTCCATCCATCCTCGGTCGCGTCCAGACTGTCGAATTCAACCCGGGTACCCTCAGGGAGACTGTGTAGAATCTTAGGGAGAGGTCGTAATTACTTCTTTGAGACTAGCGTGTGCGAATACTTCCAAGGTGGGTACCTACCTTCTATCAACAATTCCATAGCTAATCCTAACCATAACACTAACTATACCTGTAAACCTAATAATAAGCTCTATTGATTCTAATCAGTGACCTAAATACTAATCCCAATACTAACCATAGTCTTACGAATTTTCTATAATTTACTTTTTAATACTTTAGGAAGACAATAAGCACCCCTTTGAGTTAAGTTCGCACCAGTCTCTTTCCACCTTTATTAAAATCTCATTGGCCAGACTGGCCCCATAACGTCTTCCTAAGGAGCCTAAGGGTAACCTCAACCCAGCACGTTTAGGGCCGGGGGGGCAATGATAACAGCGCCCGTACCCCTGGGAAATTTAAAAATGCACAGCCCCTTACGCACCAGCCATCGCGAACCAGCCTGCAAATCAGATACGGCCGGTTGTTGATATTTGACCGCCATCGGGGAATTGTTCCCGGCCGGTTGCGGGAGACGTGGGAGCGGTGTTCCGTCTCCAGGTCTCTCCGTCTCACTTCTTGACGAACTGCGCTGCACCGTACTACGTACATACAGTAACAACTCCACAGCAGCGATGGATGGGCGCTGCGAGTCACCCAGCCCTCGCTCGTGACGCACAGGGCTGCATCCCAGGTCCGTTCCGTCGCAGAGGGAGCTCGGTCAGCGAGCGTCTGACTTGTTGCCACGAATAGCCCTCTACCAATCCCAACAGGCAGATGGCAGCATCGGGGTTGAAAGCAGTCACTTCGAGGCAGATTTGGTCCTGCAGAGCCTGATCCAGTGTCGCCACCTGATTCATCCATGCAGTCCTCAGCGACTTCCTTCTAAGCAAACAGCCATCGCCGTCTCAGTCACACCTTTGCACTTTCGCTCCAAGCTTCGGTGTCACATCTGCTGCCCGCTGATAGTGCTGTATTTCGTCATTCTCGACGGATACCCTGTCAAGCCCATTCCCTATCCTGGTTCCCTTGCCAGGTCCGAAATCCTGGGACCCGTCACCCGAGGCACATCCCACCTTGCTTTCCGGAGCCGAACTTTCAAGGCGCTGGGGAGGCTTGTTCAGACCGCGTATTCTCGCCTCATGGTCGTCTAGCGCATGGGGAGAGCTCAAGCTTAACTGGCCTTTCCTTGCTTGACTTTGGGCACCAGAGCAAGACTAACAGCGCCCGAGGGTGACATTCAAGGCGAATCGCAAACCGTCGGTACCTGGGTACCGTCTGAATTTTCCCAAGACTCAAAAGTCTCACCACTTCTGTCTGGCCCCCTTGCAAGCAGCAACCAGCCAGCACGAGCCCGAGCCCGCCCTCTCCGGTCTTGCCGGCACCACCTCCGATTTCCGTCGTCGAATGAAAAGAGAGAAAAATGGAGAATCAAAGGAAATTGCCCTTTGACCCGGAAGAGCTTCCCCCGGGATCGCCGCCCGCCCTCCGCGATCTCAGCGCCGAACGTGGTTGGGTGCCCATGTGCCGCCACGCTTGTACCTTTGAGACGCGATACTTTGACGACATCATGTTGAATCTGGTCAAGAACCCCAACCTCAACTCCAAATGGTTGTTTCGGGCTGATGTTCTCTACGACGACGAGGATAACTCGCAGCTTGACAAAGGCTCCAAGGACTGCCCTACTATCCCGGACTTTCAGGACTTGACCCTTGGGAGAACCATTGTGCGCAAACTCATACCTCGGAATACACTTCGAGATGCACCCTTGGACCAGACATGCTCTTTTTACACTTCGTCTCCCAGTTCAGAGAGCCAGGACTCTCCTGAGAGCGAAGCCTTGATAAGATCCCTCACCATCTATCTACCACATGCTGCCTCTGCCGCAGAACTGCCTTACTATCACCCCAAAGTCAGGGGGGTAGGCCAGCTCCACGAGTGGGATCCGGCTACAAACACGGGCACAATCTCTATTCATTTTCTGCCTTTCGAGGATGAGGTTCACCGCGAAGAGGCTGATCGAGAAGCTGATCAAGTGAAGCTGGGGAGGGTTGCCTATCATCTGCTCCAGACCATTCACAAGCACGGCCACGGAAATGCCGTCGGCTACGTCAAGAGGGTCAACCATGATGTCGTCGTGCCTCGAGAGCAGTTCCAGGACAGGTACTCTGAGCTCAAGAACAAGTATGCCAGGGGCCTTGTGCGGTCTTGGCTCGAGACAACAGATCCGTCCAAACATGTGTTTGAGGATCTAGGTATCGCGGCTTTCCTCATTGAGCTGTGGAAAGGCATGTACAAGGACACAGTCTTTCCCGGCTTTGTCGATATTGGATGCGGAAACGGACTGCTGGTGCACATTCTACGAGAAGAGGGTTACACGGGCTGGGGATTCGACGCGCGAGAACGCAAGTCGTGGGCTCAATATAACGGCTCATCGCCAATGTCACCCTCGGGTAAATCCCTGCAGAGACTACTCCTGCTCCCCAGCGTTGTGCCGAGGGAGGTCGTAGATGGGGAGCAGGACACGGTCGGCCCGGATGACATCCACGATGGCATCTTCCCGAAAGGCACATTCATCATCTCCAACCACGCCGATGAACTGACGCCCTGGACGCCCATCCTCGCGGCCATCTCGGGGTGCCCCTTCATCATGATCCCGTGCTGCAGCCACAACCTCACTGGTGACAGGTGGCGAGCCCCTCCGCCCCGCGACAAGACTAAGGGCAAGTCGATGTTTGCGTCGCTAGTCGACTGGGTGACATTGGTTGCAGAGGACTGTGGGTGGGAGGTCGAGACGGAGATGCTGAGGATCCCGAGCACGAGGAACACGGGGCTGCTAGGACGAGCGAGGACGAAGGAGCTCGACGAGGTGGACATTGCTGGGGTACTGCAAAAGTACGGAGGAGTTGCGGGCTACTACGACAATGTTGTCAAGCTGCTCAAGTCGACACCGAGAGGTCACTGAGCTGGCTCATGGCGAAGGTGATGGGATCGTGGCGTCCTGACAGTGAACGCCAAAGAGGAAGTTGCAAGCTGAAAAGGTTGGGGTGCTCGTTTGGCAGCGTGGGATTGTCGGCTTCCAGCATATCATCACATATTGGGGGCGATGCACAGTCGATGGGCGTTTGCCAGTGCGGATTCTGGGGGTGCAAGCCTCAAAACACCATGCTCGATCACATTGGAACACAAACTGCATGCTGGGGAATACACTCAGGCCGTTTGTGTGTCTGTCTCACGACGAATGCAGAGACCCATTGGGGCGGTTTGATGCCTCTTCCCGCCTCTTTTCTTGCCGCCATGTTCCCTCTTGTCACGGTGTTTAAGTCCAGATCCAATGTGACGATATCTGTTTGCTTCATGCATGGATGGGGTTGCTGCAGCCTCCTCTGGATCCGGCTCTGGCTAGACCGAGAGATAAGCCAGTGGCTTTCTGAGGACTCGATGCGCTACTGCAGTTGCCAGCCAAGCACCGACGATCTGATCTATCACTTTTCTGCATGGCCATTCAGCTTGGCGTCAACCCGCGGACCATGGAGCCGTAGCCCGCATGAATGTTTGTTTGCACGCCAGCCTTGTACGTGCGTGTGGTATCACAGAAACGGGCACCGCTTGGATATGACTTCGTCAACTTGTAACTGGAGTCTTTCCGCTTGGGCCTCAGCCAAGCCCATGGTCAACGGGTGCTTGCAGGTCAGCCCGTGTTGATCAGATCAGATCAGCGCAACAAACACGGCTTAACGAGTCACAACATGGCGAGGGGATTTGCAAGGTAGGTAGCTTGTGCTCCGAGCACCCGTTTGCTTTGCCTCTGGGGTCGTCTCCGGATCCTCTTCCCGCGGCGCGAGAACCGGGGTCTTCAACGGGCAAGCGATGGGCTAATGCATTGCATCCGCATGGCTACCAGTTATTTGTTTACCTACTAGGTAGCAGTCAGTCGAGGTTGAAGGAGTCTGGGCGTCTATCAGGTTGAACGAAGCAAACGACAGCCTGCCCCTTGATACTGTGAGAACATCAATGCCATTGTTGCACAGCTTCCACGGCCGATGAAGCATAAAAAGGCATCAACGTCCGTTCACCCTCTTCTCCACAGCAGTCTCGGTGCCGTGTCACGGAATCTCATACCTGTTCCTGTCTAAAGCACTGCACACCTCGACCAACACTCACTCTGTCCCACAGCACATTCCCGACACCATGGGCCTGGAACCTTGGTACGCCATCTTTCGCTTTGACGACCAGACCAAGGCTCTGCAGGCCGAGGCCATCAGCGAGGTCCTGACCCTCACGCCCGGGGAGAAGCAGTCCAAGCTGGGGTCCTATGGGCTGACTCCGCCTTGCCGGGCCCTCACCAACGTTGTGTTGAGGGGCATGGTATGTCTTCCGGGCCTTGTTCTTGTTGATCAGTCTGACCAAGCGTATAGCACCATCCTCTTGAGAACTGGTCAAATAGCTGCCAGCTCGTCATCAATGACCTCGACAAGCCCGTCCTCCGACCCGAGGCCTTTCGTCTCGAAAAGGGCTGCACGCTCTGGCCGACCCCAGACCACACGGCGGTGCTGATGCCGCTGTGCAACGGCCATGCTCGAATCGAACTCCTCCGCGGGACAAACTACGCCGTCCCCCTCGAGTGGGATCCCGGCATGGTGCTCCACCTGAACGAGATGGGCATGCGATTCAGGGGCAACGGGAGCGTGCGGTTCATCTACATCTTGTTCCGGACGTCTCCATTTCCAGAGTATCGGATGTGGTAGGGTTGAGTTGATGATGGGTGGAGTTTTGATGCTTGGGTCTTGGCAATAAGGGACGCTTTGTGATTTGTTTGCTTCATTATTGGCTATGGGTTTGAAAGGGAGTGTTTTGTTTATCATTAGCTGCTTTAAATACACTCTTTGAAGTTTGAACCCATCTATTCCCATCATACTCTTACCGTGTGCTGGTCTCAAGCTGTTCGCGGGGGTCTTGACCATCATCTGAATATTCACGGATACATCTTCTATCATAGGCGCTTGTGGTTCATTCTTAGGTGGAAAGACAAGGCCATGAGGCAGTTGGTTTACTTCAAGACAGTCAGTGAATACTAACTAGGGTACGCTCCAAGAGATACGAATCAAGATTGCCCCATGTAGACCAAGACAGTACTAATGGTGAGTGGTTCTCACACTCGGCACTTCTTATCATGCTTGGAAGAAAGACTTTTATTGATGGCAGAATACTCTGAATACACACGCTGAATCTCAAAACTCGTTACATCCCCATTTCCCAAACACACACTGAATCTAGAAACTCTCAAATCCCTGTCCGTTGAATACACACGCTGGATGTCGAAAAGCATACCCAGCCTCGTCCTTGAACACATAAACCGGTCCTTCAAGATCACCCATGTCCTCATCCTCACTCTCATCATACTCCAAAACATCAATCATGCTGATATCCTTGTACAGAGGCAGAGGGACTCCCTCAGGTTGCAGGATCTGGCAAATCTCTCGATACCTGTAGAAAAAAACGCACGTCAGTTAAAAAAGGGGGCGTCGAGGGTCTTGGATAGGGGAAACCCTTACTCCCACTTTGAACTTGAACCCCCCAGAAGACTATACACCAGTGCTGGGATCTCGAGGCACTCGGACTGCAGAGGCGTCGTTGGGCGGTACGTTGAAGGGATGCGGCTTTTGACATAGGTGGTGCACGCTGGTGTACAGCGCATGAATAGCTGCAGGCAATCAGGAGCTGTCTCGAGACTCAGAGACGTGGTCACCGATTGTAGCTGGAGGAGACTCACTGTAGAGGGGGATCTCGTGGGCGCGGGACCCGACGACCCTCGCGTACTCGGTCAAGATCCTGATGCCCTTGACGGCGCCCTCGCGGAGCCTGTCAAGCATGGGCTCGGTGAGCTCATTCTCCCAGATGCCGCACTGCCTGACGCAGGACGCGAGGCCTTCGAGGACAATGTCACGCGGACAGCCGTCGATGAGGGCGACGTGGCACGCGGCGATGAAGATGAGGGAGAAGAGAGACGCCAGAGGAGGATTCTTGCAAGCCCGGGCGAGGTGCCAGGTGCACTCGGCAAAGAGCTTCTCCCAGTCAAGGTCATCCTTGAAGCCGGGGTAGAGAAAGGGCACGCGGAGACGGTAGCACAGAGAGTGCACGTCCGAGTTTGTGTTGAGGTAGCGGGACCAAGCGGCGTCGCTCTGGGGGACTTGGGCGAGGAAGTTGATGGCGTGAGGATGCCAGTCGAGCTGTGGCTCTTCTTCTTCCTCTTCTTCTTCCTCGGGCTCCGTGTCGCTCTCGTAGTCTTCAGTGTCGCTACCCGAGTCGTCGTCGTACGGATAGACGTCCGGGTCCGGGCCGAAGGTGGGGCCGTCGACGCCGGTGCCTACGGGGGGAGACTGGGAGACGACGTCGCGGCCGACGTTGGGGTATTCGAAGAGGAAGCGGACTTGGGACATGGTGTTTGAATGTGTTTCTCAGGGGTATGTGTGTGTATGTGTGTGTGTGTGTGACTTGGGGAGAGAGAGGGCACGTGAAGAGGAGGGGATAAGCAGGTTGTGGAAGAGAGATCTGGGGAAGGACAGACAAAGGGGGGTTTGAAGAAACGAGAAGATAGGGTCAAGGAGGTTCAATTTAATAACCGTTGCACAGAGAGAGAGAAGTGTCGTCCAGTCTGTGAAGAGAGATGCATCAAGCACCCAATCTCGATGAAGCGTCTGAACCTATCCATCCATGCATCACTCACCTCCTCATCCACAGCAAACGAAAAAAAAATATTAAATCTGTCTCATCTCAAAGTCGTTTATTTGTTTCCCACACGGCAGCAGGCATTAGTGTTGCTGCCCGAGGCCCAAACCCGTAGTCCATGGCGCCGCCACATTAACCTACGTTGAAGAGACTCCAAAAAGAAAAGGGGGGGGGGGCTATGCGAAGAAGCAATTCTCATCTCACCCCATCGTCAAACCGTGTGATGATGATGCTAGGACCCGTTCTCTCGCCGATCGTTCATCGACAAACCGTTGAAAGCGAGAAAACGCCACCGATTTAACAAACCCTTGTATTTGCTTCTTTTTTTCGAGGAGGAGGGGGGAAACAAACAAACAGAACCCGTCTTGTTGTCTCCTCCCCCCTCCCTCCCTCAAAATTCCCAGATTCTTCAAGGTGCAGGACGCCACGGGTAGATGCATGCAGAGACACGGCAGAGTTCTCGGCTGCACGAGACTCAAGGGGGGGTAAAGTAGACGCCTCTGTGACTGTAGATGCTGTGTTACAGAGTACAAGTGTACGTACGACTCGAGTTGTGCTATGGAAGATGGCTTGAATAAAGGAGTATAGGTACTCTTTCTTGTGTAATAGTTGACCCGGGAAAAGAGTGCACAACACAACACAGCCTTAGCTCTCCTCCACAACTAGATCCCGTATGCAACCCTCGATCAAAATCTCCGGACCCATGTCATCTTCAGCCGCCCGGTGAACTATCCACATATGCCGGAAACCGGGTCGGGGGACAAACAGGCAATCTATCTGCAGCGAGACAAGGGGAGGGAGGGCATGAACCGCCTCCCGATCAGAATGCCTACACAATACAAGTGTACTCCGTAGTGCACTGTGCAAAGGCGTAAGTTGCTCTTTCCAGAGCTTGCAGGTAACTATCCCCGATCGTGAGATCAGCTGCAGACGCCTTCCCTCCATCCTTTAACGGCATGACATGTTTTCTTTTTTCTTCTCCTTTCTTTTTTTTTTTTTAGCAAACGGGTGTTTGCAGCAGCTCGCCCACAACAAAATTGTCTCACCTTGGGGCCTCAAAAAAACGTGGGAGCCCAAGTAAACTCCCCCAGTCCGTCTCCCCGCATGACGGCTTCAACCGGTGAAGACTCAGAGACACACAAACTTGAAGGGGGGGGACATGTAGTCTGACGGATTGGGTAGGTAGCACATGAAGGGACGTCTACAGGGCTGGAGAGACGGGGGCCTGTGATAGATCTTACTGCAAGGGAGGAAGGGGGGGCAAACAAACGCGAGATGAGGTGGTGGTGGTGTTCACGACTGACGCTTTTGATAGCAAACTTGCATTTTTTTGTTGAGAACCATCGATCGACCTCGAGTCAAGAAATAATTCATGATGGATTGCCTCATATCCCGTTTCATCATGTGCATGCCTTGATCCCTTTGCTTGAGCCTCCTTCCCATCCACTTCCCCTCATATCAGAATAGTCCTTCCTTGCAAGCCACCGCTTTGCAAGTTTGCTGCTGCTGTCCGCTTCACGGCGGAGAAGAGATGCTGCTGCTGCAATCATACATTAGCCTCGTTCAGCGGAATAGAAGCAAAAAAGCAACATACATAGTTACCCCCCTTTCGAGACGGTAGAACGGGGGTGTGTAGCAGATACCAAAATGCGGTAGGCCCTTGCTTGTTGGCAGGTGATCAAGCCTTGTCGTCGTTCGTCACCTCCGACTACCCCTCCTTATCACTTTGCTTTGCCATCGTCGTTGTGGCCGGAGTCGCCCTTGTCCATGGTGTTGTTGCTACCGTTCTTGGCCATGGTCTCGTGGACTCGGTCGCCCGCAGCTCCCTCCTTGGCAATGGCCATGGCGTTCATGCCCTGAGTGACGTCGTTCACAGCATCCTTGTTGGCCTTGGTGTCCATGCCCTTGGCCTCGGCGGCGTCGTCCTCGGTAACGTTTGTGTCATTGACACTCGCTTCCTCAGTGACGTTGCCTTCTTCGGTTATGCTGACTTCGGCGTCCGTGGTAACTTCGTCCTTGGAGTCCTCCTCCATCTCATCCTCGTATTCGTAGTCATCCTCGTCGTCGTAGCCATAGTCGTCCTCGTTGCCATCATCACCACCATCCTCGTCGTCGCCGTAACCGGCCTTCTCAGCTTCAGCCATGGCGGCATCCCGGGCCATCTTTCTCTCCATCAGCTCCCACCGCTTGTACTTGGCCTGAATCGCGGCCCGGGTGAGCAGCTCCATAGTGGTCTGGTTCGTCAGCCCCTCCGTCATGCGGCGGATATCCTCCCTGGTCTCCTCGCTCATGGTCGACGCGTTTCCCTTGGGGGAGTTGGATGGAGACATGGCTTGAGAGGTCCTGCTGCTGGCGAATTTCGTTCTTTGCGGGGAAAGCTGTTGACGACGAAGTCTGGTTTTCTCAAGGAACGGTTGGAGAGAGACGGCGAGAGTTGTTCAGGTTCTGCTTCTGCTTCTTCCTCTTCTTCTCTTGGAAGCATCTGGATGAGCTTGAATGGCGGCTCCTTTCAACCAAGGCTCAAACGATTTTTATTCAGATCCCATTCAGGACAATATATGGAAAGTACCAGCGTTTGCAGATCCAGTATATAGCCCATTGTTATCAGAGGCACCGTTTCTCTTTGATCGCCTCTTTCCAGAATCGCTCTCTCTGCCAACAACAGTCGCTTCGTTTGCTCTGGTCAAGAACCGCCGCAGAACTTGACCGGAAATGGCAATTGACTACCACTTAATGACGAACTGATCTCGTTTAGACCCTCGTGCTCAGAATTCCATCAGCATGGACTCGTGACAAATGACGCTCTGGTATGATATGGCTTCCTGGCTTACATGCTAGGTATGCTGGCCTTGATGGTTGAACCAGCTGCAAGCCGGTTGAACCATGTCTGAACATGCAAATGCCAGGCCAGGACAAGCCATTTCTAAGGCTTTTTCCAAGGATATAAAATACATTGATGATACCTACAATAAAGGAGTCGGGGATGCTTTGTCCGTTCCAGGATCGGCAGCTTCTACCTACTACACCAAAAAGAAAAGGCGTCGTCAACAACAATATCCAGGTCAGATCAATTGCAGAACCCAGTGTCTTAGAATGCACCTCGTTAAAGGTCAGTCCAGGGCAAGTAGAGACGGAACCCAGCCAAGGTTGCGTTGCTGTTATCATCATCTGGGCGTTTGGGATGACTCAAACGTCAGATCAAGATCCATGGCACCCAACGTAATTCGGTCTGAATTGGGATGAAAACTTAGTCTCATGAGGCCTCAACTCTAGCACCAGCTTCACGTTAGGTAATCTCTCATCATGTGCCCCGTACGAGTCCTACACGAGCGCAATCATTCATCTCCTCATGTTCAAAATGATTCAATAAACTAGACAACTATCTACATGTCTGTGGCCAATCTCCAGCTTCCCAAACATCAAAACTAACTTCCCGGCCGCCCAAACCGGCCAGGCTCTCTATATTCTTGGGTCATGTCGTGTCGCATCTCAGTGTAGGTTGTAGTTAGGTAGGTACCTGGGTAGGTAGGTAGGTAACGAAAGAAAACAATCCACCTCGCCTGACCTGGCAGGGAGACGGTAACATGCCGTGTATTTACAAATGCTTACTTTTTCTCAAATCCCGTCGTCGATGCTTGCTTGCTTGCTGAATGAATTGCCAACACCTCGTGTGGCCGTAATGAAAAACTCCAGAATGCGGTGCTGGTAAATGAGCAAAGAGGCCGCGTCTAAAAAGAAATGCTGGGCCCGTCACTCAACGACTCAACTCTTGGTCATAGCTCGGGTTTCACCTTGACCTCGTCGTCCTGGCTCTTCTTTGGTTCCTCCTTCTCTTGGATCGTGTCGTCCTTGCTCGTATTGTCTGAGGAATCGGAGCCAGGCATCGTTGTCTGGTCGGCCCAGCTCACCGTTCTCTTCCTCCTTTTTGGTGTGTCGGCAGTCTCCTCGGTCTTGTCTTCTGCGATCACCTCCTTATCCGAGGATCCCATCATGTTGACGCTCATGCGAGGGAACTCTGCGGACTCCCGAGTTGGTGTCATTGGCGGTCGAGAAGCAGAATACTTCGCTGCCTGGAGACGCAGAGAGCTACTCCTGATGCGACTGACCCGTGCCGTATCTCCTCGGTTCATCTCAGCATCCCACTCTGCAAATTCCTTTGCGCTCCATGAAGCACGATGGGTGCGTCCAGAGCGCGGCAGGCTGTTGACAGAGTGTCGAGAGCTGGCGCTGTTTGCCCGGCTGCGCCGGTTGAGTGGGTGCATGGGATGATCTGGAACGTCAACTCCCGGCCCCGTCCCCGTCCCCGTCCCTTCGAGTGTTGGGAATGCGTTGTCCTCGGCTTTCCGCTCGCGGCGAACACTGTTGACTCTGAAAGAAGGCTTGGGAGGCTCCGGAATTTCCTCGACTCCCTTCGGCTTGGGAGGCAAGTCCCCGGCTCGTACTTCCATGTGCTCAAAGTATCGGACCCTGACGGTGTCGAGATTCTTTGGAAACTCTTCGCGGTTGCGGGACAGAGACATCCACGTTGAAATCATACCCAGCGCTATCAGGACCATGACCGCAACGGCCAAGAAGGATTGGACCACAATGATGATCATACCAAAAGCCGTCGCAACGATACGGCTGAGGTTGAAAGAAGGAAGAAGTGCAATCGAGAAGCCAGTGGTGATGATCTTGGATATCGACAACAGCCAGACAGCCGCCGTGGTGTTGCGAGCTCCTTCGAAGGGCTTCAGCTTGATAATGGCAACCAGGGCAAGCACCTCAAAGATGAAGAGTCCATAGACCTGAGCCAACGGATTTCCTCGACCCCCACCGATAAAGCACGCGCGAATGAACTGGTACGCAAGATAGACAGCAAAGAACCACCACCGCGTGCGTCGGTATCGCCCCGAGAGCCACCCAAAGCGCTTAATGTAGGCCGCGTCTTGGTGCGCATTTGCCCGGTTGGGGTCGTTGTCGGTGAACTTGATGCGTCGAACTGCCATGCTGCCAAAGAGCCGAGGCTTCTGGGCCTGTTCCTCCTCACCAATCGAACTCTCCAGTGTTGCCGCGATGAAAGGGACCTTCTTGAAGAGCTTCCCTTCTTCAAAGCGGATCGAGTCAGAGACGACCTCATACTTGCCCTCGCGCAGTCTGACTGCACAAGCATATGCCGCGAGGGCAGCGAGCCCAAGAAACATGACGAAGATGACAACCGCAATGGCTTTCGGTCCTGCAGGGGCACCCAAAGTAAATTGGTACGTGGTCAGAGTCATCATGGTGAAGAAGGCAATGAACAGTGTCCGCAGTAAGCCTGCCACCATGTACCCAAGCCAGTGCGAGCGGAAAAAGTCGAACCCATCTGTCTTTATCAACTTCAGCTTGAGGGACAAGTCGAGAAGCAGCTTGACTGCCACCACGAACAGGGCAACAGCCGCCAGTACAACGCAAAGCCAGATCAGGCCGATGATAAACGCATCGTACAGCGGAATGTTGATGCGAGAGAGCGTGCCTGCGAAACCACCGTAATCACCCGGGAGTGGCATTCCGGGGTTGCGAGGCTGTCCCGCCCAGGTGTAATCATATGGGTCACTTGCGTTGAACTCGTTGCGCCTAGCAAGAGACTGGAGGGCCTCATCCATCTGCAGTGACCGGCGGGTAAGGGATCGACCGTAAATCTGCTGTGTCAGTCCACCTCCGTTATTGATCGGAACCGATCCCGCAGAGCCAACTTGGCTCGCGTTACCGGTGACACCGGCAAAGGGGCCAATGGCATCAACCATGCTATCGCTCGCAAACATGCCCGCAGTCCATGCAAAGTTGCTCCACCAGGCGGGCAGTACGGTAGGCCAGTCGACGGACAGCGCCCCCGAGAAGAAGATGGACTGGAATGTTTCAAAGATGACCAGGATCGAAAAAGAGTGAGCATAGTGCATCCTCATATGCGGGATCTGGAGACCGTAAATGGCTGTCGCGAACGAGGCCAAGGCAGCGGCGAAGACAAAGACGCCCACGATACTTCCCACAGACTTGGGCTGGGAGAAGCTTTGCCCATTACTCATGGTGGCCTGAAAACATCCGATCTCGGTCTGTGTCGAGTTGGCAAAGATCCGCAGACGAGCAAAGCCCTCCAAATCGGGAATGTTCAAGGCGATAGACGGGATGCCAGCAATGTCGTCGGGTGAGATCTCGGAAGCGATATATGCTTGAATACCCTCGCCAGCTTCCAGTGGGCAGAGCGTCGTGACGTTGGACTTGCACGGATCGTAGGTTTTGTTGAATCTTTCTTCGCCGTATACTTCGATAGAAAGGTGCACTATCGTCGGTCAGCTAGGTTGGCTCAGAAGAGTTCCTCAAACATACTCATGACGTTTTCACGACGGATATTGGAGCTTCCGTATAAGTGGAAAGAAACCGTGAGGTTGTCGGCATAATAGGCGGCATCGAAAGCGGTGACGTTGAACAAGCTTCCACCACTCAAACAGTCGCCAAAGTCGCCCGTATAAAGAGCCGGAGTCCGACTAACATCGAGATCGTCGCGGTAGACGCCATCGGCATCAGTTCCATTGATGAGGACCGGGTCCTGAGCGCGACCTGTTGGAACGAGACTGATGGCGGAGAGTAGGAGCATCAAGGCCCTAACAGGCCGCTGAGTCGCGAACATTTTCGAGGACGGCAACGGGTTGTTAAGGGGCCGGATGAAGCGGGATGGCGGGCAATCCCGCCCAGGGCAGATTTCGTGAGACCCAAGTCGCTATTTCGAAAGATCCTTATGTCGAGTGGCCGTAGATGAAAGAAAATCGTGCAACGGGTTCTCGAGGTGCCGGCGACCCGGACATGAATGTTGGCGGGTGAAGTTTCAGAGCTCCCGTGTCTCGGGGAGAAGGTCGCAAGGATCTCGAATTCGCGAACGGGGGTTTCGAGGAGGACGAGGACGTCGCGAGCGAGCGAGCGCAAGGGGCGGGAGGCGGCTTTTCAGGTATCAACCGATCGATCGGAGAGGGAGAAAAGGAGACGAAAAACAAGTCGTGTAGGAGTTTTGACTCTTGGTATTCTTGGTGCCAATGCAAAATCTCGTGTCGTTTGACGTAGGTGTAACCCCAGGAGACAAAGACCAAGACGTGGCGCAGCGGCCGAGAAAGCCACCAGCGATCGCAGCTTGTAAATTAAGGTTGATAGGCTGGCATCTGCAGGGGAGCATCAGGGAATGGACCGCGAGATGATGCTCAGTTTACGGCGTGTAAAAGAACAAGACTGCCCAAGCAGTCAGTCGAGTGGTAGACAAGAGAGAGCAAAAGGAGGCTGGTGTCGCTGGCAAGACCTAGGCCCCATACAAGTCAAGTCTCAATTAAACCTTCCTGAGGCAATCAAGAGGTGGTCGGCGCGCTTTAGCAAAGAAGCAAGTGCCCCGTGGTGCCATTGCACCTTCCATTTGCGAAACTGCACCTACGCACCCACGAAGCACCCCTTTCGGGACCTTTTTTTACCTGCCCCGAGCGGCCCACCACACCATTTTCATCCAACATCGAGAGACAACCCTGTCTTCAGCTATCCAGGGACTACGAATGCCCTCATTAGACCTTTCATTCCGCTCTACTTGGCTGACGTTTCCTTTGGTTCAACACGGATTTCTCAACCTGGCGCAATCTTCTCGCGTCAACCGTTCTCATGGCGCCTACTACGCACGCGTAGCACAATTCAAACGTCCAGAGTGACTGTTGGAGATTTCCAGCCAGTCCATCATCAAAAACTTGCTCCCCCCACCGCTTTTCCCGTCAAGTTCGGTCTTGGAATCGGGCAACAACGAGCAACGATTGGCCAGCGACGCATCATGCTTTAATCGAGGGGCGGGGCCTCCTACTGATTTGATCTCCACGTGTCGCGCCTACAACCACCGTCTCTGCTGGTGCCAGCCTCTGAGCGACGGAGATGGATGCGGCTTGAGATCTCTTGATTGGAGATGGCGCATGAGAAACGCTGAGATGATCGCAGAATAGCGAAAGATTCGTGGCGGTTCCAACGACCTACCCGCTCTTTTTGGCGGGTTCTTCATCTTGGCACATCGCTGGCCAAATTATCACCAGCCATCTTCCGGAGATCCCGCAGCGTGGTGCTATCTATGCGCGGGAGGATACGAGAAGTGGCTGGACTCTGGGAGCGGCCATCTTCTCGCCGGCTGTCCCCAAAATCTCGCTTGGCCAGGTTGTGTTGATTGCAATATCGCCCACCGCTCAGGCATTTTTCTCGGGATCCTCAGCGCCTGCGAAATCGACGGGTTAGTATTTGGTCAAATCGACTCGAGATTATCCGTAAACGTCAAGGGCACTGGCTTGAGACCATTGCGAAACATCCTTCGGGCGGAAATTGTACGGCGCTTCGACCAGAGGAGGAGACTTTTTGCGATGTGAACGACGAACCTCGGGATCAGCGGAGCTGACGTCCACATCACCAGTGTGCGGTGCTGGTGTTTCTGTCAAGATTGAGAGTCCCCGTCAAATGCGACAGCTCTTCGGACCGTCGGCAGACAATCCCATCTTGAAGGTCTCCTTGTCCACCTTATTCTCTTCCATGCTCGGCTGTGGATGCCCCGATGGGACCGGATCGTGGGACCGGGCCTTGGCAATCGATGGCGACTAAATGCCACAAAATGATGTGTTGCAGGTGGCTGGCCACTCCGCTCGCGTCCAGCACCTCCATCCCGCGGGTTTCCGCCCATCATGAAATGTGCTGACCAAATGCCACAACCACAAGCGTCGAGCGACGTGATGGTCAGCCATGGTTCGCTAATATCGTCTCTTCGCAACTGTTCGAGAGTTCAAGATCGAATGGCTTGTGAGAGGCGAGGTCTTCAGTCACACGATCAGTCTCTCAGCCGAGAGCACAAAGAGGGCAGCTTGAAGATGCAACGTCCACTCTCATCACCAACTCGCTGGTGACGCCATCGAAGAACCTGCAATCGCTGTCCACCTGATCACTCCGGATGGCAATTTTATACGTACATGTCGCCTTTCATGATGCGTTTTGTACTGCCGCATCGTGCTATCCAACAGCCGTGCTCCACCACGCACCTTGTCTCCCCCACGGCCCGTTGCGTTGCAGGACAGTTAGTCCCCGAGACGCAACCTTGGAAGTCTGGATCGGTGGACCATGGGTTGCTACAACAGCTCGGCTCGGCGATGGAAGAGTCGACGCTTTTATGAGCTCCATACAGTAGTCGGCGAAGCTTTGGTCAAGATACGCGCGGCTACAGGCCATCGGCATTCCAAAATTGAATGACATTGCGTGTCGATTCAAGGGTCGAAAGGATCCTTCAATCAACCCGAAGTTCCGTGAACCCAGATCGCCAGGGGACTGGCCAGGGGCACCCTCACCTTGGTGAAGCCAATTGAGCATGTCGACCAGCAAACCAAAACAGGCTCCTCTGACTGGCAATTCTGCATGGACAACACAGCTCTTGTGCCATGGTAAAAATGCTCCCTAGGGACGTTTTCACCAGTCACGACAAGCACAATGTGCAGAACATCCGGGGTAACCAGAAACGCCGCATCAATGTCAGACACAGGATTACTAACATGATCCATCATGACTGAGGGGAAATGGAGCAGCGCGGATTTTTTTTTCTTCCACCACCTTCCGGGCGATCGCCCGACCCGACAACCGCATCTCTCGGGGGAACTACCACCCTAGTCGGCGGAACCCCAGCAACGGTCAGCGTTTAGACGCAAGGCTACGGGGGAATACGACCGGGCCGGGGACCATCAGAACAAGTCTGAAGCAACATCCACCAGTTGATGAATAAAATGAACTCGACAAAGTCGTGATCGGGCCAAGACAGGTGCCTCGGAGACGCAGCGGACTTGAGGGTCTAGATTATTGCGTGCCCACCAGCGACTCGACTCGCCCTCTAAACCGGAGGTAGGTGTGGATGCCCGGACGGGGTGCATGTGGATGGATGGATGGATGGTCGTGCCACATGGAACATGTCCGTGGAATGTCTCGTTCGCTTCTTGGGCAGTGGGATGGATGCGGGGCTAAAGAAGGGCCCTGCTGCAAGAGGAGAGTCTCCGTGTTGTCGCCACGGCATCAGGAACCCGGCCGCATGAGGCATGATTCTCAGGGGAGGACGAGGCTTGCATCCCACATCACGGCGTTGAGGTTGCAGGGACCGTGTCTTGGAAGACGCTCAGAGCTCAGAGCCGCGCAAGCCCATCAACTCCTGGACAACTAACTAGGTATCAAGTCCAGAGCTTCAGCCCTCACAGCTGGAAAACACCCGTCATGATCTCCAACCGCAAAGGTCGCTCACTCGCGTCCAACGCCGCCCGAGAGCGATGCTCCGAGGACCTAGCGCCGCCTTGTCCGGTCTCGCCAGGCTCTGATTGGCCTCTAGGGTCGTCGGCGGCAGGTATAAGCCTCAAGTCCCGAGCACGTCATCGAGAGCTAAAACTACAACCCCATTGTTTTTTCCCTCTTTCTGACGGTGAGAATGGGCGTCTGGGAGACGACATTGCACACAGCCGCCGATTTCGTCCGTCCATCAATAGCCACGCAATTTTTCACTTGATTTTCCCACTCGCCGTACGCCCCTCCATGTCGAGGGCCCCGGCAATTCGTGTTTGAGCCAGGCAGGGACGGGGGAAACTAGTTAGCACTTACCAGACATGACAGGGTGGACGCAACAAGATGGATTGGTCCAAGTACCCTTTTGCCTATATCCGGACATGATTTAAAATCAACGGCTCCCTTCCCCTCGGCTGGCGGCTCTCGTTCTTGTCCATCCTCTCTCCTGTCCTCCGTTGTCATCCATTCCCCGAGTATCACTCGTGCAATCGTCTTTCCCCCCACGATTGCGTGCTCTGCCCCCGGTTCTCTTGTCTTTTTTAAAAAGGTCTAGAGACTCCTACTTCTTGAACCTTGATCCCCGATTCGGTCCCTGAAGCTTAAACTCCCTCTCTTCCTCTCCAGAAACACCTTCACCACACATCACATCACAATGGCCAACGCTCCTCACGGCGGTGTCCTCAAGGACCTCTTCGCCCGCGATCTGCCTCGCCAGGCCGAGCTCCACGCCGAGTCTGAGAAGCTCCCCGCTCTCGTCCTCACTGAGCGTCACCTTTGCGATCTCGAGCTGATCCTCAACGGTGGCTTCTCTCCCATTGAAGGTAAGAGCTGCTGCTCCTGCTCCTGCTGATGCCAATGCCGATGCTTGGCTCCTTCCCCCGCCGCGATGATGATGGCGTGCACGGGCAATGACCCCGCCCCCGCATCTCCGACCCCTGACCTTTGCGACGGCATCTTTTATGAGGACAGCAATTGACGGTTGATCCAACAGGTTTCCTCACCGAGAAGGACTACAACAGGTATGTCTGGTCGCTGGATCTGGTGCCAGCTTTAAACAGAGGCTAATTGATCTTTCTAGCGTTGTCGAGACCAACCGCCTCGCTGATGGCGCCCTCTTCTCCATGCCCATCAACCTCGACGTTGACCAGGCCACCATTGACCGACTGAACATCAAGCCCGGCGCTCGCATCACCCTCCGCGATCTCCGTGACGACCAAAACCTCGCCATCCTCACTGTTGAGGATGTCTACCGACCCGACAAGTAGGTGGTCTCAATGGCGCATACTGCCCACGATTCTAACAAGGCATTCACAGGGTCCACGAAGCCAAGAAGGTCTTTGGCAGCGACGATGACACTCACCCCGGTGTCAAGTACCTCTTCTCCACTGCCAACGAGTTCTACGTTGGTGGCAAGCTCGAGGCCATCAACCGTCTTGAGCACTACGACTTCCTCGACCTCCGCTGTAAGTGTCGACTCCTCACCTTGGCTTGGCGCATGGAGCTAACGACGATGCAGTCACTCCCTCTGAGCTCCGCGCTCACTTCAACAAGCTCGGCTGGCAAAAGGTCGTCGCTTTCCAGACCCGAAACCCCATGCACCGTGCTCACCGTGAGTTGACGGTCCGTGCCGCCCGCTCCCAGCAGGCCAACGTCCTCATCCAGCCCGTCGTCGGTCTCACCAAGCCCGGTGACATTGACCACTTCACCCGTGTCCGTGTCTACAAGGCTCTCCTGCCCCGGTATCCCAACGGTATGGCCGCTCTGGCTCTCCTGCCCCTGGCTATGCGCATGGGTGGTCCCCGCGAGGCCCTCTGGCACGCCATTATCCGCAAGAACCACGGTGCTACTCACTTCATCGTCGGCCGTGACCACGCTGGTCCCGGCAAGAACAAGCAGGGCAAGGACCACTACGGTCCTTATGATGCTCAGTACCTCGTCCAGGAGCACCAGGAGGAGCTCGGCATCAAGATGGTCGAGTTCCAGGAGATGATCTACCTCCCCGACACCGATGAGTACCTCCCCGCCAACGAGATCGCCGAGGGCACCCGCACCACCAACATCTCTGGCACTGAGCTGCGACACCGTCTCCGAACCGGCAAGGAGATCCCCGCCTGGTTCTCCTACCCCGAGGTCGTCAAGGTCCTGCGCGAGCAGAACCCCCTGCCCGCCCAGAAGGGTTTCACCGTCTTCATGACTGGTTACCAGAACAGCGGCAAGGACCAGATCGCCCGTGCCCTGCAGGTCACCCTCAACCAGGGTGGTGGCCGCTCCGTGTCCATGCTCCTCGGCGAGAACGTTCGACACGAGCTCTCCCCTGAGCTTGGCTTCAGCCGCAAGGACCGTGACCTCAACATCTCCCGCATTGCCTTTGTCGCTTCCGAGCTGACCAAGGCCGGTGCCGCCGTCATCGCCGCCCCCATCGCGCCCTTCGAGGAGGCCCGTCAGACCGCCCGTGACCTCATCGAGAAGTCCGGCCCCTTCTTCCTGGTGCACGTCGCCACTCCCCTTGAGTACTGCGAGAAGACCGACCGCCGAGGCGTCTATGCTGCCGCCCGCAAGGGTGAGATTAAGAACTTCACCGGCGTTGACGACCCCTACGAGGCCCCTGCCAAGGCCGACCTCGTTGTCAACCTCGAGAAGCAGACTGTCCGCTCCATCGTGCACGAAATTGTTCTGCTCCTCGAGAGCCGTGGTCTCCTCGACCGCCTGTAAAGGATGACTGGACGAATTAACTATTAGGGATGAGCCGAAGAGGGAGATACCCACAAGCTGCTTGCCTTGATCGATTTGAGAGGGAGATTGGCTGAGCCACAGCGTCGCGGTATGCATGATGCTGCGAGACGCTCTATGAGATTTGCCAGAGCGCAAGTGAAACACGGAATTGGCGTTATTTTTATTAAGAGAAGGAAACATTCTACGATGGACGGGGAAAAGAATGGCGAGTGTTGTACTGTGTTGAATCACTTAGACAGCCAAGAGAAGCTCGCACCGCAATAGATTATGACTGATACGGGAATGAAAGAAGAAGATGCATGATGCAAGCAAGAACTTGTCCTATGAGAGCGAAGATTCGAGAATATGCAAGTGCTAAACATGTATTTTTGGTGGCCTATCACGATGGGCAGATGGTGGTGTTGGGCTCCAGCCGTGATGGCGAGAGGAGTCTCATGTGAGAATGCGCGCTTATAATGGTGTTGGACGGCTGGAGATGGATGCGCAGTTCCCTATGCAGTGGAGGGAGGATTGGGCAGCACCGCCAACCACGAGATGGTTTACGTGAAGCTACCTACTTGTGGACGGGGGCTTGGATGCGTGCGTGGCAGCATGAGCGTCGAGATGTGCCGGTGGTGTGCATCGAGTCATTGGTAGTCGGTCAGGGAGGGATGTGACTGACTGCACGCACGATCACGATGGATGATGGATACAGTCTTGGGTGATTGCGAGACCAAGCCATGAATGCGAACAATTTAGATCTAATCATGCTTGCTCCAACATGCCAGAAATCCAACGCTTCCCGTGTCTCTCGACAAGGGTATTAAGGTCAGTCAGTCATCTGGCGGTTGGAAGCTTCCATGGGTTGGGTGGTTGGTCATTGGGCACGGGAGCGCTCGAGGGGGGACGGACCCACGGCCAGCCTCCAGAAAGTCTTGGATGGAAGATGCACCGGGATGCTCCCCTGTAAATCTTCCATCCGGTGGATGCAGTGGGTGGCTTCTTCGTTGTACAGCTCCACAGGGGTCTTGAAAGGTGGAGGCTGTGCGGGAGTTGGAATGATGAAGATTATGGGAGAGCTTGCGCGTGTGTGTGGCCAAGTCAATGACGACGCAGACTGATGGTGTTGTATGGAATTGTAATAATGCGTGGTTGTGCTCCGTATGCCCGGGTTGTTTTGTGCATTGTGTCCGATTACACACCTACGGACAGGTAGCAAACCATCATCAACAGCTTCGGATCTTATTGTCGTCGGCTGTGGAGAATGGCGGTTTGACTTGACCAAGACCACCCGTGCTTGTCCCCTTTTAGCCCGTCTAACATTATTCTGCTGGCTGGGAAACTACCTACCTACCCACCCAGGCACCTACGCCGTAAATTAACCAAGTTGGCTCTCGATTCAAGGCTATTATCAAATTAATCCGGGATCAACCGTCTTCAACATTATTCCGCATCAAGGCAAGACCCAAGGTGCCTTGTCTGGGTAGGTACCTACCTAGGTAGGTAGGTCGATGACCCTGCCTTAGTGCCTGAAGCCTGACCTGAGACACAGACAGCGACTCTGGGCAGGGCAGGCAGGCAGGCAGGTACCAACCAACTTGAGCCTGCCTGACACTGGAGTAGCGGGCAGCTTTTGCGATTCACTGCCCATCCATCTGCAACTGACCTCCCCATCCTCCATACCTCGCTTCTTCCCCTCACCCTCACCTCATTACTCTTCGTGGCTACGGAACCTGCCTAGCTTTTTTTCCCACTTTGGTCAGGCTTCCTAGCTGCCTGAACATTTACCGTATCTTGACTTTCCCTTCCTCCACGCACGCACACTCCGCCAACCAACGCGCTTCCTCCCTCTTGACCGCTTTCTTGATCCAGAACCTCACCTCTCCCTTTGCTACTCGGGCGACACAGCGATCAACTCTCGGCTAGCACTTACGACTCCCACCCGAAAATCTCCCCATCCCCCCATGATCCACCATGTCCTCCAAGGACCGTGACGTCGAGGTCGCCGACGACCGGTCACCGCGCGAAAAGCCCCGACGCTCCCAGTCTGAGCGAAAAGATCGTAAGGAGCGCAAGGAACGCAAGGAGCGCGACCGAGACCATGACCGGGAACGAGACAAGGACCCCGATCACGAGCGGCGCCGTCACCGCACTTCGCGATCTTCTAGAAGCAAGCTCAGCGAAGTAGGCAGCGACACCGTCTCCCACACTTCCAGCCGACGACACAGACACCGCAAGGACAGAGACCGCGATGACCACCGCCATCACCACCACCGCGATCGTGCGGCCTCCACCAGTGACTTGGCCAGCTCGGACATGGCTAGAACCTCGACAGCTGCCACCTCTATCCTCTCGGAGCGCATCTCGATACCTTACCCTTGCTTCAGCAAGGCACACAGCAAGGAGGCAATCGTCAGTCGCGATTCCTTAGCCATCCCTCGCTACCCAAGCCCCAGCCCCAGTCCCAGTCCCAGCCCTTCTCCTGAACCAGCCGACGCTGCAGGTTCTGAGGAGCCTGAATCTCCAAAGTCGCCAGTCTCAGCCGACAAGGCAGATTCGCCGCCCAGTCCACCCCAGACGGATCTCGATGGTGAAAAGAAACCCGAACAAGCTACGGTGAAGGAAGAGACCCCAGAGGAGGAGCCGGCCAAAGAGGAACCTTTGGCAGAAGTCCCGGAAGAGACACTAGAGGCAGAGACGCCCAAGATCGAGACGTCAAGGGTCGCAACACCCACAGAAGAGCTTCCAGCCGAGGAGGGTGGTCTGCATCGCCCAAAGTCTAGAGCATCAACCCTCTCCCGATCAGCGTCACGCAACGAGGAACGCTCCCGAGTTAGTCGCCGGTCCGCGTCCTCGAGCCAAGCTACTTATATCAAATCTTCTGCTATTCGCTCCCGAGACAAGCTCCGCTCTGAATCAAGGACATCCAGCTCATCTCGTCCCTCCGCCAAGCGGACATCGTCTACCCGGAGCGTCAAGAGACCCGAGGTGGAAGGAGCCGAGTCTTCGCCCTCGAGTGCCCAAGACTCATCTCCCAAGACGCCCACCCAGACGCCTTTCCCCAGCGTCTATCCCGAAACCAGATCCGGCACACCCTCCGTCATCGACGTCCAAGATATCGGTTCAAACTTGCACTCAAAAACGGCGACTCCGGCGTCTACTTTTGCCGCGGCACCTCCTCCACCGCCGCCTCCGCCAGCTCTCGACCTTCAGGACGTTCCACGTGTCGACTATCTCCTTCAAAATGGCGGCCTTGCTTATCCCGCCCCCAAGAATTTCCTGGCTGTGCTACCTCGACAAAACGGAACCCGACCATCCAACCCCCCTTTGGCCGGCGCTGACACCCTATTCGCCCCGTTCTTTAACCTTTTGGAACAGTACAACACCGTCCTCAACAAGCAGGGCTCAATTGCCGTGGCCACGGGGCATCGATCCGTTGCCCGCAGACTTTTGGACCGCCTAGAGAATGTCTTTTCTCGCGATCTCCCCCCTAATGGCTGCACATGTATCATGTGTGACAACTCTCACGAGATCCACCAAGGCCTGAACTGGGGTGACGTCCTGGAGTGGGTGAGTGGGCGCATCGAGCTCCCACAGTGGCCTCCGTTCGACCTTGCCGAGATTGGAACCAAAGCAGCCGAGATCTCTGCCGATGTCCCTCCTCGACCCGCATCTCCTGTGAAGCTGGACCCCGACATCGCCGAAGAATTCAGAGAACACTACCTTCGTCAGTCGAAGAAGGTCCGATCTGCCGTGGATCGATGGCTGTCCAACACCGGAGAGACACCGGTGCCACCACCACAGGAAGTGGACGATGAGACGCTCTCTTTTGCTATCCTCACAAACCTCGATGCCGAGGATCGCCCATACTTCAATGCCCTCGTGACGGGATCGAAGGAGCTGCGGACAAACGTTCGCGCCCCTACTCCTGGCCATCGGCCTCGCACAGATTTCCTCATCAAGACTGGTCTTGCGCTGCAACGCCTGTACCGGTTGCCCCAGGTCCCTCGGGATGCCGAGTCAGCCACGTATCTCATCAAGAACTCGCACACTCACGATCTACTTGTTGCCCTCTCAAACATCAACAACTCGGAATGGGAGATTCTCATCTCGGGACGGTTTGATGGCTTCCTCTGGTCTGGTGCCGACGACGACACGCTACACACACCAAACCCCGAGTCACGAGGTCCTACTCCCGCCAGCGGATACTATCACACACGAACCATGAGCCCTGGCCCCCGAGCCTCGTCTGTGTATAGCTCGAGGAATACGACTCCCTTCTCTGTCTACTCACGAGGTACTACACCAGCCTCATTTGTCAGCCTCTCGTCTTCAGGGACGCCTTCCAACCGACAAGCAGTCTCCAATGATGAGGAGATGGAGATGGCAGTTATTGCGGAGATTGAGCGAGAGATCTACAAGGGAATGGAGCAACTGGAGGATGCTTTCGAGAAGCTGCATCACCGGGCGGAATTGGTTCGAACAGCAATGCGCCAGCGAGGAGCTGGATTGATGCAGAACCTACAGAACCGTCGACGCATCGACATTTTATCAGGACCCAGTTCCGGCAACTCGCAAACATCGGGCTATGAACGTCCACCATGGGCAGGTGGAAGCGATCGAGACCCAGGCAGCGACGACGACTGGGCCTTTGACGATGCCGACATCATGCCTGATGACTCGGCCAGCAACATCAGCAGCTCGCGACATCGGCGACCTAAGAGACGCACTGAGCGACGGACACCTGCCCCAATCGACGAGGAGGATGAGGGTTAACGGCCACAGGGCGGTACCAAGGATCTCACGACCGCGAATTATACGATTGACGACCAAGAGAAAAAAAAATGTTCCATGGAAGCGCATCTTTTCCAGCATAGAAATGTCAGAATCAACTACCAACTCAACCACAATGTCACACAACCACACACCCTTGTTTGATTCCAGTAACGGCCTGACAGCACGTACCAAGATGTCTGAGAAGAGAGAGCAAGAAAAATGTCGGAATATCACATGACGTATGGATGTATGCTTGACGCTTGGATGTTGTAGCCTCTTTCCTGGTTCCTATTCAGGACCCTTGTTTGGTTTTATTCTGGCTTGTTTTACCCTTCGCTGTTTGTGTTTTTTAATGCTTTTCGTATCCCTTTCTTTTCTTCCTTTTTTTATGGTTTCAGGGAGGGAATGGCAAACATGGTCCTATGTCAGAGATATGCGATGGGCCTGAGAATGTGGGAAAGTTGTCAGAGAAGTATTGTCGAGAGATAAGGGTCCTTTTTCTACCGTGTCTTGGGTGGTTATCTGAAACGCATAGGTGTCTTTCAGTTCTAGATGTGGACGGATCAAGGGAGGGAGGGAGGCTTCAGAGAGTGCAGGGGATGTTTGTTCCGCTGGGAAAGGGGGAAGAAGATACCTTATGGATAGGGAAAATGCTAATGAAATGAATTCATGGACTTAATTGTCTACTGTATCACGGGTTGTCATTCAACATCTCGCCTATGTTATCGCTCTTCTTGACTGATTCAGGCCCTCATCTTGAACGACATTGAGGCTAGACATTGCCACCAGGCAGGTCGCTCGCTCGTATAGTCGTATACATACATTGCCAAGAAGCTTCTTGATCGCTGTACATTTAAGCTACATGAAGTAACCAATATAGACACCCAGCTCCAATTCTACGTAGTCCTACACACAATTACCCCCTGCTTTTGTCCCTTTGTCATTCCATCCAATCCAGTTCATCAAACAGACACTCTCCCTATTTCCAAAAACTCCGCCATCCCCAGCAACCCCTCTTCCTGCAAGAATCTTCCCTTGCTTCACTGGTTCACCCATTCTGTCCTTCTTGTCTCATTCATTAATGATATAGCCTGTATCGTACCGAGAGAGCCCTTGCCCTCGCACCAAAAAGAAAGAAGAAAAAAGGAGAGGGAGAGCTAAGACAGTCGGTCTCAGCCGGGTGTACTGTACAAAAGATCGAGCCAGACAGAGATAAGGCCGGGAGGCTCCTCTCATGACGAGCGCGGTCGGTGCTCGCGAAAACGTCTCAAAACTGCAGAGCGGCCGTTAAACGTGGATAGTACATATTACAATGAATAGGCGTCATGTAGTCGGTCACTTTGTCTCAGATGACGACAGCTGTGAAACCTTTGTATATTGGAGAAAAGAGAAATGCCGTTTGGGCAGACATCGCCTTTAGCCGTAGATAGACTCGAAAAGGTAAAGGACACCAAAGATGAGGAAGGCGCTAGCACCACCGACAGTGACTTGCAAACGTTAGCTACCATGACATGAACATGGCAATGGGGGTTCATCAACTTACCAACTTTGAGACTGACTCGGCCCGCGATGGCTCGGCCGCCAATGACAGCAACACCAGTGCAGATGGCGTGGCCACAGCTGGCACCAAGAGTAACCCACCAGTAATCCTGTCCGGCAGCCATGGCGATGGTAGCAATCTGACTTCGGTCACCCCACTCGCCGAGGAAGGTCATGATAAAGGTTTGAACCCAGGCCGGGCTGAGCAGCAGAGAGCAGAGGTTGGCCACTCCTTGAAACATGCCAGACACGCCACCAGAACCACCACGGGGTTCCCGGACCGGAGACTGAGAGGGCGATCGAGGGGGCGACATCAAGCGGTTGCCGGGTCGAGACCTTCGGCCATTGCCATTGAGGCCCATCTCGAGTGTGTAGGCGGATACGGAATCGCCTCGCTTGCGGCCCATCTCCTTTTCTTTTTCAGCAAGCTCCTGCTCAACCTCGTGCATCTCGGCAGAGACACCCTCGTTGGGGTCCATCTGGAGGCCCTCCAGCATCAGCTTGGCACCGAAGACAAAGAAGAGAATAGCAGCGAGGAAGCCAGTCAAGCGCTTGGAGATCAGGGCGGGAACAGCATGGCCCAGGACAGCTGAGAGCACCGTCATGACAAGCAGGGCACCAAAGGCGGCAGTGAAGACCACCATCCGATCGTGCTTCATAGCCATAAGGGCAGCAACCAGGAAGGTCTTGTCGCCAACCTCGGAGACCAAGATCATAGTAAAGGACAGGACGAAGGAGTGGAAGGGCTGGCTCAGGTGGTCATCGTCTTGTTCGCCATGAGTTGTTCCTCGGCTCGGCTCGGTAGGTTCCTTCTTGGCGGAATCATGGAAGGGCGCGTTCTGACCAACGGGTCGTTCAGGAAGATCATCAGGCTTCTACCATCATGTTAGCAATCATGGTTCTAATATCCTAGCATGCGAATCGAAACTCACATCCAACCCAGTAAAGTCCATGTCATCGTTGCCCTTGTTGCCCTTGACAAGGGGCTGGACAGCATCTTCTCCCTTCTCTTTCTCATATTCTTTCCCAATCTCTTTCTCGGTCTCCTTGCCAGGTTCCTTCACCACTCCTCCAGACGCGCGGATCTTTTCTTCCTCGCTGTGTGGCAGAGGAGGTGCCTCCTTGGGAGACGAAGGTTTCTTGAAACTCGCTCCGTTGAGGTCCTCCTCAAGCTTCTTCGCCTTGTACTTTTCGGTCACGCCGCCTTCAGTCCCGGTAGTACCCTCCTGGGCATGGACTCGATTTGTGTCGAACATGACGCCGTCGTTGGTCTCGGGGATCTTCTTACCATCCACGACGGTTGGATCAACGGGTCGGCCCTTGAGCTGAGGGAGGGAATCTGGGTCGCCCTCGGCTTTAGTTCCAGATCCAGGGGCAGCCGCATTTGTCCGCTTGTGGTCATCCGTCGTCTCGATGAAAGGCCCATGGTGAGGTTTTCCATCCTTGCCATCGACGGGGGCATCCTTGGTTGGGACATCGTGTCGCTTGAGGCCAGCCTGGGGTATCTCATTTGTTTGCTCCGGTACCGCTGCCGGAGCTGGTAGGTCGGCAATGTCATGGGACGACAGCGCGTAGGCGATGGATGGGAGGAGGAGGAATAGCAAGGGCGAGTGCTTGGTGCGAATCTTCATGATGGGCGACGAGTCGATGATGTCGAGAGCAAGACGAGATGGATGATCAGGATGGCCAGTCGCAAAGACTTGCTGTCAGCGGTCACGGCCGCGGGTCGAGAGGACAGACGAAACCTAGTCGGGAGGAGAATCGACAGGTAGGTTGAAAGCCACAAAGCTTGTAAGAGTCGAGGTCGCGTGCAACGTAGGATGCGGTTGGCGGCGATGACGGGACGGAGGATCAATTGGACTCGAGCCCGTCTGACGGACAGGTGACAACGTGACAGCAGAAGAAAGAAAAGAAAGGTGTCCCAAATAAAAGATTAGCGAGGGCGCAATGCGTGGGCAGTGACTGACTACAAGAGAGACAAGAAGGGAGTTGAAGAATGGAACTGGAATGGAATTGGTTGGGGTTGGATATTGGATGGCTTGGATTGGATTTAGGGGCAAGGAAGGAAGGTCCGGCTGGTCACAGGAGGCCAACCTAGTCAGGTCGGCCTCGAGGTTTCATGTGGGGATGGCAACTTCCCTCTTTCCCCAGGCCTAAAGAGGGAGCGACACGGCAGGCAGGGGTGTACAAGCCTGTACAAGCCTGCCTGCAAGGGTCTGGCAAGTCCCGTCAGAGGAAAAGAACAGTGGGCGACGTGGCCCCAGCCGTCGCGCTAAACCATAATCTGACTAAAGCAACAGTTTAATCACGGTCCTACCTATTTTTACACGAGCTTCAGGGGCTGTCGTGACCTTCTGTTGCATGATCGTACACAGGGGGCTCTTCTTGTTAAGGGAGCAGCATTGATTGCCAGAGCCTTGGAGGCTGCCTGCATACGCAGTTACTAATGGAGTAATTTCCTGATATTGCCATCATGAAAGATCTGCCGCGCATGTTCAGCGAGAAGATGCTGACCACCGCTCTATCCGTACCCTCGTCAACATCGCCCTCTTTGCAGTCGGAGCGATTATCAAGGACTTGATTCCATTAACCAACACCCTTGTGTCGCTAAAATCATATACCTAGGTTCTGACTCCAATGCTATCCTAACCCTGACTCTAGCCATAACTCGAACCCTAACCTTCATAAAGGGAAAAAGTAGATGTTTTATAGAGTGCCCCCGCTTAATTACCTCTACGTCACAAAGGAAAGGTGCTGTTGAAGAGTAACGAGGTGCTCGAGAGGCTGGCCCCAATTCATTCTATCCACGAAGACCTGGGGTCCGGTTGAAACCTCTGGGTAGGTAGGTAGTTTGCCCCGCCAAGCGTCGGAGCTCGGCAGAAATAAATCTGGATCCAAAGCTCAGGCTCGTCGTCACTTGGAACGTCGACGCTGGTGCTCAATTCTCGGGTTCTCGGTTAGGTAGAAAGGAGAGCGTCGGGATACAGGGGGCAAGGCATCTTGAAACAAAAGAGCATGCATCTCCATGAGATACTCACGTGTTGTCATATTCAATATACCTGGTCTACCTAATTGACATAAATGTGCTTAACCCGTCACCAAATTTGGCCTGTTCAGGGTAGCTTATGTTATCGCACCTACCTACCTACCTTATCTAATCTCCGGTGATGGATGTCGTCACAGGCTTGGGAAGCTTAACCGTCGACTTCAGCTTGAACAACTCGTTCACATCGCATCATCGATAATTCATCAGACTCATGATTTTCCGAGCTTCCTACCGAGTCGCCAGAAATCTCCATATCCTGTAATAAATCTCTTGACAACCTATTCCGTTCATCTGGCCAGTCGGCCACCCTGTCCCCTCCCAGCCGCCTCGCTTAGCAAGCAACACTAGGTTCAATCGTGAGGTGCCATCTCACTCACGACCTCTCACACACAGAACTCAAGATGGCTCCTCTCAACGAAAGGAGGAGCTCGGAATCACAGCCGGGAAACCGCAGCGACAGAGAAGCTCGCGAGGAGCAGAGCGAGCACGAGTCTTCGGCAGGCCCGGCATGGCACTACGAGGTGGAACAGGACGACGAAGACGACGAGGAAGATGCCGATTACCAGGACGAGCCGGATGAAGATGACGAGGATGGATTTCGAGGTATGCTTGAGACAAGTGTGAATCTACTGAACCTTGTCTGAGAACAAGTATAGACGCCAGCGGCGGCCTTCAGTTTGAGGTCTTGTTAAGCAACGAGGACGGTGAAGAAGACGACAATGAAGACCAGAACGACCATGACGAGGATGATGACGAAAGTGCGCAGCGTATCCTGAACCTCATACGATGTAAGATCCACCCCCTCGCCTTCAACAAAGAATAGAGAACTGACTTGACCAAGCTGGTGCCAGGACAGGACTATTGACTAGAGGACAACTTGTTGCGCTGATGCGCAACCGGGAACTCACCAACGTCTTATTCCAAGATGATCCTGACAGCGACATCGAGTTCCTACAGTGGCCTCTGGGGAGACGCCGCACACCGAAAGACCCGAATCGCTTCCCGAAGGTGCCGAGCGAGGAAGGCACCAAGCTCATGCGGTCGGGGGTGTTTGGTGCCAACGACTACAACGTCCAGGCCAAGAAGCGTCTTGCTACGAGGATGCTGGAACGTGAGTTGGCGTTGGGGAACCGGGAAGATCGGATAAGGAACATGGCTCTCATCACCCAGGTACGATGAGGCTTCACGGTCCTTGGGCCGGTCGACTTGGCTAACATGACATATTAGAGCATGCTTCCACGGAGTAGAGCGGATCAGATTATTCACTTTGATGATCCCGTATACTCGGGTCAATTCTCCGACGATGGAAACTTCTTCTTCGCCTGCTCCAAAGACCTCAAGGTTCGGATGTATGACACTTCCAACCCATACGACTGGAAGCATTACAAGACAGTCAGCCACCCCTGGGGTCAATGGACACTCACAGACGCCTCACTGAGCCCCGACAACAAATGGCTCGCCTATACCTCGATCCAGACTATGGTCTGCATTGCTCCAACCGACCCAACCGACACCGGAGATCCCTACACGCTGGATCTCGCTGACGGGGCCAGGCATGGATCGCACGGACGACGTGAATTCGGGATCTGGTCTGCTCGTTTTTCTGGAGACGGGAGAGAGCTGGTTGCTGGAACTAGTGCGGCGTCTATCATTGTGTACGACATCGAGTCGCGGACGGTTCTGCACCATGTTCGCGGGCATCAGGACGATGTCAATGCTGTTTGTTTCGCCGACAAGATGTCTCCGCATATTCTCTACTCTGGATCCGACGACACAACCATCAAGGTCTGGGACCGGCGAAGCATGGGCGATAACCGAGAAGCCGGCGCATTTGTTGGCCACATCGAAGGGTTGACGTACATCGACAGCAAAGGCGACGGGCGGTACATTCTCAGCAACGGCAAGGACCAAAGCATGAAGCTCTGGGACCTCCGAATGGCCATGTCAACCGATCGGTTCAAGGAGCTGAACCCTACCCGGCACACGCAGAACAGCGACTTCGACTACCGCGGAGGCGTCTATGACGATGAGGACTGGGATGTACACCCCAACGACAACTCATTGGTGACGTTCCGAGGCCACAAAGTGCTCCGAACTCTCATTCGGTGCCACTTCTCACCCCCTTCAGCGACAAACTCAAGGTATGTGTACTCGGGCAGCACGGATGGAAAGGTGTATATTTGGAACATGGACGCAACCTTGGCAGGAATTGTCGATGTGAAGAAGGCGACCACGCGCACGCGACCAATGAACCACCGGTATCGCCTCTACCACTTCGATGAGCGTGGAGACTGGGGGACCTGTGTTCGTGATGCCAGCTGGCATCCCAGCGCCCCTGTTCTCGTTGGTAAGTTGATACCCCTGAGCCTATTCACAACCTCACAAACTGATCGTTGACTAGCTTCTGCGTGGAACGGGCATAGCATGTCGCAAGGAACTTGCTCGCTGCACTCGTTTAACGAGAACATGGATGATGAGGGAGATCCGCCCATGGGACGGAGCGTCAGCAGCGCGCTCAAGGAAGAGCCTGAATTGTACTACAACTCGACATATGCCGTTCATTAGAGCAGTATTGCAGCAAAGACATGGATATATTTTTTGTACAATTGATCGTCTTCCCTAGCTGCCTCGACTGAGTGTCTCAACCCCATCCAGACAGCTCCCCTGCATGCAAAAAGGACACCTTCGTCCTCACGGCGCTCGATCGAATTCCAGCGAAGTATGATGTCGCGTCCCCGCCAAGATTCCGTTTAACTCCGCCCCATTCAAGGTACTCGCAACAAGAAAGGTTGTGTGTGTGTGTGTGGCGCCCCAGGCACGCCACTTGCTAGTTGGGGATTATCGTAGAGTCACCACCATCAGATTTTCCACCCATCGGTTGGTCGTTTATGCGCTGCCTACGAGGGCGTGGTTGAGGGGAATGTGCACTGCGGTCGGGTTAGAGTAGAGTCGCATTGGGCGGAACGGCTGAAGACATACCCAGCTTGACAACGTAGCCGACAGCGCCCATGATGAGGAAGCCGACGCCGACGGCCTGGCAGAGTCGCAGGAACTCCTGCTGGTCGGCTGGAAGATGACAGTTAGTAAGAGAACAAGTGAAGGAAGCGTAAAAGGTAGGCGGGCGTACGCTTAGTGCATCGTCGCATGAATTGAACGCCGTCCTTGACGAACTCGGAGGGAACCTCGAGAATCTCTTGGACCTGGTCGGACATTTTGGCGGGCTGTTGAAAGGAGAGTGAGGTCGAAAAGGGCGATATTAAAGTAAGTTGAAAGAAGAAGAATAGATGCTCAGACGACGAGTGAAGAAGGCTTGTTTGATGGGGTCGCGTGAGTGGAGGAGAGAAAGGGGATTCGAAAAGGTCGAGGATGCGCAAAGGGGGACTTCTTTTGGTGATCCAGTAATGACAGCTGCTCCCCCCCTTCCCGGGCGACGACGTGTTAACAATAATTTCCAATTGGGGGAAGGCCAGATTTCCGAAAGTGCCATCGGGCCGGAGGATGTTCCGGGAGAGTCTGGGCTCTTCAGCCACAGACAGAGAGACAGAGCAACGGTTCTGCCTCTCTGTCTCTCTTGGCGCCACCGCTTCAGCCCCAGCAGGTGGAGACACGAGGAAGCATGGAAAGTGGGGTTCAGCAGGCTGCTGAGAAGCGGCTTTCCCAGGCTATTCCCCCCCAGACGCGAGCCGCTAGACGCCAGCTGCCGCCGGGGGCAGCAAAGTCCTTGTGCCGTTTGGCTTTTGCTTGCGAAGCTCCTTCTTCCCCGGAAAGAAGGCGCGAAGCTCTTTCTCCTCCCGACTCGCCAAACAACCTCAACTCCCACGCCCATCATCTCTACGTAGCCAACGCGAATTCCCGACGACCTCTGAAGCGCTCTCTGTGCTTTTTCATCATTTCGAGTTTGCTTACTAGCACTTTGATTCATCAAGCTAGTGTTCTTCTCACTTCGTCTTTGGTGAGCGTCGCGAGAGCCTGATTCGAGACGGTGACGGAAGTGCCGACGACAAACGAACCGCGCGCCACCGATTGAATAATCGGACCGTCAGACGTCAACGGACCTCCAAGCGCAGTTTTCGGCGTCGAATCTGCCAGCGACCGAATCGCGATTGATTGCCGATCGAAGGAAGCGCTCGCCGAAGGAAAGGAGGAGGGTTGATCGGGCTAGACGGCATCCTTTCTTCCACTGCTCCCCGCCTGTACCTGTGCCTGTGCCTTTGCGCCTAGGAGCTAGATATCGAGGATTGCGAGCACAGAGCTTCGTCCTCAAGATTGGATCCCTGAGTCGAGGATCGTCTTGTCTGGAGGTGTCTTATCATCTGGACTTCAATCCTGTCACCCGAGGAGTGTACGTACCGCAAGCTTCCAGTCCTGTTCATCTTTTATCACACTGGTGTTTCAAGGCCTCTGAGTCTTGGGGACCGTTTTTTTGTTGTTGGAAACGGTGTGATCAGCGGCTGATGACGAAAGTGTAAAGACCAGAGGCCGTCTCGTGTATCTCGCAGACTAATTATCACTTTTGACCTCCCTCATCCTCGTTGACCTTTAGATCTCTTGCGCGGCACTGACCTGTGCCTTGCGCATCGAATCGGCTAAAATGGCTGAAGAGGATTTTGAGATCGATTTTTACGGCGATGCCAACAACGAGCAGCAGCAAGATGATCAGCGTGGCGACGGCGGTCATCAGGACCATCACCAGGATCACCACCATGACGAGCACCGACGGGATAGCCACGATGACCAGAACATGGATGAGCATCATGCACAGGACGGCCATCGCGGCCAAAGCCACGACTCTGCCCATCATGGCTCCGGCTCTCAGCAAGGGACCAAGAGAAAGCAGGAAGAGGATGACCGGCCGGTCGACCAGGCTGCTACCACTTCAGTCATGATCTCGGAGTTGAATTGGTGGACCACGGACGACGACATTCGAGGATGGGCACGACAAGCAGAGTGTGAAGACGAGCTCAAGGACATCACGTTTAGCGAGCACAAGGTCAACGGCAAGAGCAAGGGGTACGGTTCCCAAGGAATTGATGAGTTGGATGAAGCGACTGACCGTGTTCCAGTCAAGCATACGTCGAGTACTACTCACCTCAGGCAGCGACCGCGTTTAAGCACTGCGTTGAGCAGATCATGGCCGAGAACCAAGCTGGTCACAAAAAGATCAACTTGAGCTACTGGAACCCCAACGTGAACCCCTTTAAGACGTTGCCCAAGGACGCCCCAGCCCGGGCCAAAGATCAGAACCGTTCATCCTCTGGCTCATACAACGACCGCGGCAACAATATGGGTGGAAGCTTTGGCGGAGGCTTCCGAGGCGGACGCGGCGGATATAACCGTGGTGGTATGAACCAGGGCAATTACAACAACCGCAACTACAACAACAATAATAACAACCCCAACATGGGCGGGTTCAACCCCAACATGGGAGGTGGATTCAATGGGCCCATGGGAGGCGGCAACTTTGGCGGCTTCAACAACCGGGGCGGCATGATGGGAGGCAACATGCGCGGCGGGCCTGGTGGAATGCGAGGAGGCCGAGGAGGCATGATGGGTATGAACCCCATGGGCGGGATGCCAATGGGTATGCCCGGGAACATGGGAATGGGCATGATGGGTCCCAACGGGATGCCCGGTACGTTGAAGCTCCTCCCTCTCCCTCCCCCGCTCGGTCGGCTGTGATGGAGTATAGCTAACCTCACTAGGTTTCCAAGGCATGCCTCCCAACTTCAACCCCGGCTTCGGCTTCAACCAGAACCAAGGCGGAGGCGGCGATTGGGGCAACCCGCATGGCGCTAAGAGACCAAGGCCGGAATAGAAGAACGGGCGTCAGCCGGGTGGTTGGTATGTTGACAGCCTCCCCACCCCGTTTGCTGCGATGGAATATTCCTAACCTTTCCAGGTCTTCAGGTCAGTAGCCTCAATCTGCAACCCGCCCTGGCTTTCGTGTAGGTAGCCAGAACCATGGCAACGACCGGGCGGGGCCGGGGCGGGAGCCGGGGCGATGGCGTGGGCAACCAGAACGGCGATAGGAAACCAGTACCCAAGAAGCCCGTCCGCCGTTGCTCACGTGCCTCGGGGACTGCGAAGGCTTCCAGGACCAGGGGGTAGAGAAGATTCCTCGTTTATACAACAACTAGTGGCGTCTTAATTCTGGGAAGGGAGTGGTACGTGGATGGATGAGTATCCGGAGCGGAGGAGGCGAATCAGGAAAACTGGAGATGCGGCCTCTCTTCAGTTGTATCAATAGATTTAGGCATGTAAGGTTAGGCACTGGCGTAACAGAGCGTTTATTGACTTTGACTGATGGTGTCCTGTTTTGGGTTGTCTCGGCCTTGGATAGATGGGCGATGGGTGCCCCTTTAGTTGGGGATGGCTCTTGATTCATGACATGGATGTACATGATGAGTGGAAGTCACCATGTTTTCAACTCTGCTTTAGCCAGGCATGTTTCTAGGCTGACAGCTCTCTGTGTGTGTCACCTTCATATGCCAAGACTTGTCAAGGTTCATTTTAACTGAGGGATTGTTTGACTCTTGTCGGCACTGAAATATAAATGATGAATGTTTGCCAAATAGGTAACTACCTGGGTGGCCATGGAAGCCTTCCATTGCAAAGATCCTCCATTGAAAAGATCTATGGATGCCTAGAAGAGATGATGGGGCTGCCTGGTATGGACTGCAGCCTGAGGCTGACTGTGCCTGCTGGTGGTAGGTAGGTACCTATGTAAGCATCGGAGTCTTCTCGCATCTTCAACCTATACGGCGCCTTGTGAACTCGTTAAAGGGCAAATCTTTGTTACGCATCGAGGCCAATCCGAAGAGGAATGTCACTCAAGACGGCAATCCGAACGCTCTCAAGGGTTGCGCCTCGGCATAGCCTCTTTGCAAGAATCCATCATCAGTTTGGGGGGGCGGCCTGTAAGCTGAGCTGCCGGGTGAGTCAGACCGTGCTGATGATGGCCTATTTTGCTACATTCCTGTTAATACTAATATCGAGGCAGAACTTCTCTACTTCAATACCTTCTATACATACATCGGCACCTTGTCTTGCTGTTTCGACGGCTGCTGGGCCGCGGGCATTGACCATTAGACAAAACTCCATAATGGCTACAGGAGACGCCAACAACAACGGCCTCGAGGGGGCGCAGATCGACGAGGCCAATGACACCCAAGAGCCTCAGGAGATCATCGAAAAGTGGAGGCCTGTGCTTGATGCCCTGGATGCAGCCACCCAGGACGCCTTTCCCGCCAGTCCAGCCTTTGACCCGTCCTCACCCTCGACGTTCCAGACATATTGGCGCGGCGTCTTTGAACGCCTCAGAGATTCAGTCTCCAATGATCCAGAGATCTCTCACTACCTGACGAGGCCGCCCGTCTCCAGATTCACCGTCACCTTGTTCGACGCGATGCACGGGCTTGGCTGCCCCTGCTGCCAATCCTACTCGGAGCCCGCCATCGAGCTGAAGAACGAGAACGGTGTGACGACGGAGGATCTGATGAATGGCATCATTGACAAGGTGTACGGCGAGGCGCTTCCCAAGTTGTTTATCGAAGAGGATCCTATGCGCGACGACGACGACGACGACGACGAGGCAGAACAAGCCGAGGTTGTGGAGGAAGAGGAGGATGATGAGGAAGTTGAGCGACCAGAGTCAGAGGCTTTCAGGGACGACTCGGGGTTGCTCATGTATACCTACGGCTGGATGAGCTGCGGCAACAACGAGGCGGGGGAGAGAGTTGCGTACGCTGATGAGCCAGATATTATCCTGTACTGCTGCCGGCCTGACGAGTACAAGGAGAGAATTCGGAAGCAGGATGCTGAAAGGGAGGCCCGAGCTAAACCGGCATGATCATTGTTCCAGATACTCACTCACGAAAATCTCATCTCAGCTATAGACAGTCAGTTGCCTCTGGGGATAGACCATACTCATCCCTCATCTATTCAATGACGCAATTCGTGGTCTTTGTGGTGACTACTAATAAACTCCAGGCTGACTCCTCTATGAACAAGTACCCAGACAGGCTACCAGAATGACGACAAATTATGTTACACTACAGTACAACTTACAACTGTTCACACGAGCTCTCCAAGGGAAGGCGGGCGACGGGTATCAAAAGCCCCCTTCTCTAAGCTCCTTAAGTCTCTTCTTCTCCTCCTTCTCCCTCTTGCGAATATTCCTCATGTCAGGCGGCCTCTCGATCCCCAGCTCCACCCGCAGCTCATCCACGTCGTCCTCAAGCCTCTCCTCCCAGAACACATTGATCACCTCGCGCGCCCGGGCACCGTTCCTGATCGCCCAGGGAAGGTAGATTGACGCAAAGCGCTGCCTCTCGCTGCGCTTCATGGTCGCTGCAGCGAGAATGCTCAGCCCCGTCATGGGGAGGAGCGTATTTGCAAACTCGAACGCCTTGAGCGCAACCTCTCCCTCTCGCACGATGGGAAGACCCGTGAGGGCGTGGTAAAAGTCGTGACACTCGCGGTACCGCTGCATGACGTACGCGCACTCCTCGTCGTCAATGTACCGCACCGCGGATCGTGTGTCCGGGGAGACGCCCTCGCGGTCGAGCCATCCGACGTAGGCGCGGCCGACTGTGTTCTCGGGGAGTGCGCGCAGGGCTGAGAGGGAGAGGGTCTTGGACGAGATTCGCGGGCGGGCGCGGAGGATGCGACGGCCGGTTGGGTCGGCGAGCATGGCGTCGCGGAGGCGGTAGATGAAGTATGGAGTTGCCGTGGCCTCGCCGGTGGCGGCGATGAGGTCTTCAATGATGTTAGCTGAAATACGTCAAGGGGGATACAGTACATACCATGACGATAAGGATCGAAAAAGGACCACAGGCCGGCCCCAACGGCCATTCCAGCCCGCTCAACCTTGGTCAGAGGCACATGGCCCGGATAATTTGGCGGGGGCCGGTTCAAGCTCGAGAAGCCGCGGTGAGAGCAAGATACACAAGCTGTAGCACGTAGAAGGGTGTAGCCCTGTCGGACAGACACAATTGACCGCAGCCGTGGCAGAGCAGCCTCCATTGCGAAGGGCAATCCTGTAAAAGTGGTGATGGTACGATGGGGGAGGGTTGGTGGTGTTGATGGAGACATGGGCGTGAGAGTCATGACTAAGCTCCCAAAATAGCAGATGAGACGAACGTCACGCGAGAAGAGAGCTTTCAGGATGCTGGTAAACGTCCTTGTTTTGCTTTTTTGACCTGGTCATTGTATTCGTTGAGGGTTGAAGGGGAGTCCTCCTTTGTTAGTTCATCAATACCGTTGTCCACCGAGCAGTCAAGGTCTGAAGAGCATCTTCGCCAGAATGGATCTTGAGACGGCGTCACTAAAGTTGATATTGATATTCATTCACCACCACCCAAGTTACACGCCTGTCAGCTGAATCATATATATCGATCAAGGTTCCTATAATCATATCTCATGTCAATTTCACAAATCCAATATCAATCCGCTTCATAACGCTAGCCAAGTAAATCGTCAAGTGTGCTCCCAAAGTTAAACCAAGTTTGTTCCGTCATCCTCCTGGGGCCCGGTTTCCTCTTTCCGAGTAAGATATGTATTAACGTGCATCAGTTTCTTGGGATTGTATCCCTGTTCAAGCTGGATCATCTCGAGGAGCTCCCAGCCCTCGACAGTCCCGCCAAACTCACCGCCCTTGACCATTTCCTCGACGCAGAACCGCAGCATGGTGACTTCTCGTAGATCGGGAAAGTCACCGCCCACGAGCACGCCGCAGACCTCGTCGTTGACCTCCTGGAACACATCTGGGTAATCAGCATCGGGGGGGAGGTAATACTCGGAGTAGAGGCACAGCGTCTCCAGCGTGAAGGGCAGTGCATCGTTGAGTTGCAGCGTGCCCTCGTGCCCGTGCAGTCCCACGAGGTTCTCCTTTGTGACGCAGAGATGCTTCAGGCATGGCATGCCTTCCAAAGACCCGATCCTCCCCTCGCAGGCATGGTGTTCTTCGTAGCCGTCGGTTTGCAAACCAAACTCAAACAGGTCCCGACCCATCTCCCTCAACGTGTTGCCGATCTCGTTCAGATTGATTTCCCAGTTGGTATCGAATCCTGACTTGCGGGCATTCCCGAGTGTGATGTAGAGGGTACGGAGATCCTTGCAGATGGTTAGGATATGTCTTATTGTTGCGGCATCGATGATGGCTTCAGAGAGGTCGAGACGCTGGATGCGAATGGGAAGACCAGCCCAGAGCCTCGTCTCCTTTCTAAAACACAGCCAGTGGAAGCCCTGAGCTCGCAGCGTCTTGAGATTAGGGTGAAGGAGGACGCGTCTAAAGTCGGTGATGGGTGGGCTTGGCTCAATCGCCGAGTTGTAGCCCCCGCCTCTCAGGCGCAACTCTTGAAGGTTTGGGAGATGGTTTGCGTAGGTTTCTGTCACGTTGCCATTGTCTGTCTGTTCATCCTCGTTGTCGCAGACCTCGCCAGAGTCGGCGTGGGCAATCTCTTTCCGCTTGCCCAGGCTTCCGCCCAGCAGCCAGAACAAGGCTTGGGACGGGCAAATGTATGTGGTGTCGACCAGTTTCACGTGGGGCGTCATGGCCAGGATAAAGGTTGTCAGGTTGTTCCTGTTGCGGGGGGTCAAGTTGATGTATGGAGTTTGCATCTTCTTTTCCCAAAGTCTGTGAAAGGTCTGAGGCATGTTGAGCCAGGCAAGGCGCTCCTCGAGCAGGTTGGACAGAGGGCCATCTCCTGGCCAGTCGGTATCATCGATGGCGATGGTGCGAACACTGAGACCGAGTTGGGGATGAGTAGCTAGGGTACGGGCGAGCAGGGCCTGTCGGTCATGCTCATCGTCTCTGATGCCGGACACGACTGTGCGGTAGAGCAGGCCCTGGGCTACACGGTAAAACTGGCGACATACAAGGGACAGAGTTATGAGGACGTTGAGAGGGTCGTGCTTGACCTTGTCCCTGAGCTCAGTCCATTTTGCATCGGGGATGGCGCACTCGAACTGGGAGAAGATGGTGTGCCAGACCTCGTCGGGGAGGCGTATCATGATGGCTTGTTGAAGAGGCCGCGGTCACTGAACTGAGAGGTAGGTGGGCCAGGTAGGCGAGACGAGACGAGGCGAGGGGAGAGATATGGAAAATGCGAAAGGATGAAGACTCTAGTCTGGCGCACAAGGCAAGATTGAGTCAATTGTCTATGGTAGACATGTTCACCCTCCGTAGGTAACCTCGAGAGTCTCGGTGGTATTGGTTGGGGGATGAGGGGGAGGAGGAGGAGGAGGAAAACTGGTGCTTCTCCGTGGGCAACAAGAAAATATTATGAGCTTACCACCAGGTGTCAGTCACGTGGTGTGATCCTGCGAGAGAGAGAAACGGGATGGAGGGAAGGAACGAACGAGAGACGTCGGATCATGGCCTGGTTCTGGTTCGTTGGCCTGGAGGTCGCAAACACGCACGTCGCGGCGGCGGCTCACGCGGGCGGTGGGATTGGGATTGGGATTGGGCTTGGGCTTGGGCTTGGGGATTGAGATGGATGGATGGTGTTTGATTGGGGACAATTTGGCCATGATATGCGTGTCTTATAACGGGGTACGTCCCAGTATTGGCCCGTACAGTATCCGGAGGTACATACATGCCAGCCAGCCGGGCTGCGTGTGGAAGTGGGAGGAGGGAGAAACTGCAGCGCCTCTGGAACCCAGGCATGTACTGATATAGGTACCTGGGTAGGTAGGTACCCCGGACTGACTGTCAGACGGCACGGACGGGATGCAGAACTAAAACCGGCTGAATGGTTCAAGCATCCAATTATTGTTGTTGGGGCTTGGACTTGCAATGCTTGGGCAGACAAAAGCTGGCGTTATACCCTGTTAAGGTGGGAGGGGAACCGGAGGAATAATGCCGGCAGCGGAGGGAAGGAGGAAGGAGGGAGGGGAGGGTGACAGCCCGGACATGGATGACATGGATGGATGGTGGAGGGATGGAGGGATGGATGGATGGATGACTCCAATGTAACAGAAACAACAAAAAAGAAAAGAAAGGAAAAACAACAAGAACAACAACAATCAATCAATCTGATTAATCGTTTATCAGGTGCAGCTGCCGTCAGCTTGACTGAGAAGCTGTTTCACCCTGCAACCACTGACTGACATTAACCCTAAAGGGCCTTTTCACCTCCCCCTTGCTTCCCGCCCCAGCATCCGTCTGTCCCATCATGACTGAAGAATCACCTGCTGCGCCCTGCCAGCAAAAAGGAATGTTCGACCGGGTCCCCGGGCGATCGTGATCCAGATCCCGACGTGCTTCCGCCTCCCAAGTGTCGACCGCCGCCGAGTCCTGCAAACGCCCAGCTCCGATGTGTGTGCGCCGAGTAAGCGGGCTGATTGATGTACTACCTGCGTAGTAGTATTGGCCAGCTGGGGAGAGCGTTGAGATGGTCAGCCGCATGCCTGCACCGGATGATCGGTTGGGGATGCGGCTTGACGGACAGCCCGTGAGATGCAATACTGGAATACGGCTCGCAGCCTCAAACAATGGCTCCCGTGCCAGAGATGTACGTACAGCCTGGGCAAACAATAACAGAGCTGAGTCTCTGTTTGTCTAGGTACTCAACCCTTCTATCCGAGAATCCCGTGCCGGCTGTTTGATGGCTGTGACCGGGAGCACTGTGGCTCAACATGACGACGAGGCTGTCACCAACCACAAATTTTGTCTGGTACCTATTTGATAAAGTCGAATACATCCAAGACGGGTTGACGACTTGACGTTGACGGGCCGCGTGTTTGATTGGCTTGCAAATGACAACGGGAGCTTGCAGATCAAGGCCGAGCTCGAGTGGATGTGGTTCTACGTCTGACTACATATCGCGCGGCTCTTTGGCCCTTGTGCTACATCGGGTGGTTGCACGATTCCGAGAATAGACTTTAACGTCCCGTCTAGGCATTCAACTCAAACCTTGTGCAGGCTGCTTATGGTGCTCGGTCAAGGTTCATGCGCCATGGTGTTGGCTATGGTTGGTTCGCACATACTGTCAAGCAACGCGATGACAACGCGATGAGAAGAAAGACTTTCAACACTGCCCTTGGCCCAGTCATGATTCAGCTTCAGGGGGATTTTTGATGCCTTGCAGACAAACAAGATGGGCCTTGAGGAGTTTGTTAACCCAGTAGCTTTGACGCTCTTTCACTCAACCAATAATCGAGGATGGTCTCTGGAGACTACCCAGCTAGGTAGGTAGACCCTAAGCCAAGCTTCCTCAACCTCAGCACTTGCCAAGTATCGTCAGGGGTAGAGACACCAGGATGAAAACCATCGAAGGGGACCCCTCTGCGCGAGTCCTGGCCTGACGACAAGGAGAGCATCTACCGGCAATTGCAGGACACACTCGGACGCATGGACTCTCTACAGCCTCCCCAGAACCAGTTCAAAAGATACATAGACAAAAGGATCACAGACGTCGAGGCAACTGCTACTCGCGTCGGCGCAAGCTGTCGCAACGCGGCACCAGTTGGACGCACATGTGCCGTCCGGGTTCAGGTCGCATCTACGCGAAGACATGACAGCTTGTTAGTCCTTCACACAAACATTCCTTCCAGCTCAGGATCGCATCAATATCCCACGGTAACATGTACCCCACCGACCTTGAATGGTTTTCGCGACGAAACCATGGAATTCTGTCCTGATCTCGATACTTTCGGCGAAAGGTGCGACTGGGAGCTCGAATGTGCCCGAATCCGGGCTTTCTCGAGACAGCCGATTGGAAATCGCATCGAGATGTTTCAAGTTGCCTTGCGACTTTCGAAGACGAGTCTGATATCATCTCAAAGTTTATCCGGCAGAACAAGCGAGCACGGCGATTCCTACTATTGGAATCACCCACGAGCCATCGGATTGGCCTGGATGATGCTCACCGACACTGGATGATATCCTTCTATAGCACCGAGACTGGTACCGATTCGGTTCTTAAGGGAACTGCCAGAGGAAGGTATCGATGCGACGCCAGTGTTGGGCCCCTCGGCCATTGGGGATAAGCTGGGAGGTGTTGGCGCCATTCCTTGGGAAATCTAGAATCCATCCGTCCATTTACGACTACGCAGATAGCACCGTGGCCGCCCTGGAAGGTCGACTCGAGGTCTGGGTATGCTCTGAAGAGCGCCCGCAACGGATGGTTCGACTTCGACATCATAGCGAGTTGACCTTTCCAGAGCGACAAGAATGCTGGGAAGAGTGATGGCCTTATTTCTAGCAGCCTGGGTCCGTAATGGGTGTTTTATACAGATACTATTAGGCTCTTTTACACTACGTCTTCGCCTACTCCTCTTTAGACAGAAAACACTGGTTCAGGAAACTGATCAAATATTACCGTCTTATGGGATACCGCGAGATTTTTGCTCTGGTAGTGTTGCCCCTGGGCATGACTTAATAGCTGCCAGAGTTCGACCATATAACAAGTCAGATCACATACACCATGCCCCCGGCAGCAACGAGCCACATCACACACACGAGATATCCTGGGGAAACCAGAGGTCCATCCTAGCCGTTTGGTAATGTCTTATGACGAAGTGATTCGTCGTAGGGGCTACGAGCAGCCGCCTTGGCTCGGAATCCCGAGGCCGCAGTCGCAGGTCTGGACGAGCCGAAATGACCTCCTCCGCAGCACCGCTATACATGGGTGACCATATCAGACATGACTGTCGCCCACCAGGCCGAGTTCCGCCAGAAACTGGAGCTCGGTTTCCTTGGTAGCTTCAGAGGCTTGGCTCGTTTCTGCCCTGGGTGGGAGTTGCGGAGGCGACGCCCACGCAGAGTCCCAGATGTTCCTCGGGGAGTCCCGAGCAGTCAAGGAATACAACGTCATCATCGTCAACAAGTCCAGCCCGGAGGTCGGGTGGACAACGGGCGGTTATCGGAGCGCTGCTGAAGAAACACCGGCTCCCATCTTGTCAAGAGTAAAGGAGCATTCCTTGGAGGTTTGGCCAGTGAGCCTGGTGACGGTGTCTGTGTGACACTGCTTGGTTGCGGTTGTTGGTGGCATGGTTGAGCGATGACTGTGACGGTGTAAGTCAGTACTATATGGTCCTGGGCGGCCAGCCGTGAAGCATCGAGGCTGGCCATAGGATGGTCGACAATTGTCTGGGTAGTTCGTTGACCGACTCTCATGTTTGGATCGTCTGTCGATAGATGATCATCCACGGAGGGTGAGTGGTCTCGTTGTAGTATAGCAAAACTGCAACTAATTGTGGTAACGGCTGGTGATTCCTGGTGTGGTCATCAAGTATGGATGTGCGTGAAATGCCATGGTTTCTTTCCCTTGGCCTTTTGGTCAAGGGTGTTAAGTACTTGTGCCCGCCTTGATGGGATGGGCCCCTACTTGGATATACTTCCATCCTCCTACTATAAACGAGGTATTCATCCATAGGAGATTGTTAGTTTCCGCCCATACTGTTTTAGAGGACCAATCACGACTGTGAGACTCAACGGGCGCAGAACCACTCTGAAACAGGATAACCATGTTCCGATTCGACATCCTCCAGGACTCCTTGCCGGATGTCAGAGAAGCAAGCATCAATTACAAGACATTGGGCGATCTTGGACACAACCGGGCCCTCGCCTTCATCAATGGACTTATTTGACACCTGGATATCAAGCTTCTCGCAAAATATGCCCAAGGGCCTCCTTCACCAAGATTCAAGCCTTTCTTCAACAAGTTGACAAAGATGAAGGTGCTATTCGCGATCTACAGGGCGTAGATATTCATCTTGCTGGGAGTCCTCGAAAGCGTCTTGATAGCTTCGACCATGAACTGGGTGCCATGTTTGGGCCGAATGGAGATTCTGACCGGCCTGAACACCTACCTAGTAAGTACCGGATTTCTTCCCTAAAATTGACGATGTTGGTGCCCCTAGCTATAATGTAGCTAAGCGATGTCCACGAGTCAGTGTTGGTAGCAGGTCGTTATCAGTCATTTCGTGCCCAGACCAGTGTCCGTCTCCTCAGACCTCGAAGCTCTTTGCACCATTGTTCGCGCACGGCTCCAACCTCAGGGGACCATTATGTTATTAATTCTCGCCGTAGCATCTCTTCTTTTGTGGCTACCGCTCAGTACCCTCGCCAACCCTCGAGAACCTCCAGAATTTTAGGTAGAAGCAGAATATTCCCCCATCGCTCCCTCACAGATCCAGGTCATCATCATCGTCGTCCCACGCCTTGCGCCTGCTCACGACAATCTTCTCCTCCTCCTTCTTGTCCGCCATGGCGTTCAGGAGCTCCTTGAGCTGCGCCTCCGTCACCTTTTGCCGCAGCTGTCCCGACTGCGCGAGCATGATGAGTCTGTTCTCGACGTCATTTGCCCGCTCCTCCTTGACGAGGCGGATGCGGCCTAGTCGGTCGGCCGCTTCGGGGTGGAGGATCTGGTTGAGAATGCTCTGGCGCGCGTCGTCGCTCTGTCTGTTTAAGAGGAGGGTTTGATTAGCAGGGGTGGTTGGTATAGAAAGGGTAATGACTTACTGTCGCTGCTGTTGCTCTTGCTGCCCAGAGGAGCCGCCGCCGCCGCCGCCTTGGGCCTTGAGCTGCTCCAGGCGAGCCTTTCTGATCTGGACATGATGTGAGCCGTGTGCCTTAGCTTGCAGAAAGAGAATCGCATACCTGATCTAGCTCTGCGTCATCCATGATTTCTGAAGCGTCGCGACGTGAACAGTGTGTAAGTCGATGTTAATCAGCCCAGCCAAAACGCCGACCGCGGGGTTGCTTTGGTTGGTTTCGCGTGTTCTGTGGAGGGGCATTCGGAGACGTCACATGACCCCGCAGAAGCATCAACCTTAATGCTGGACATCAGGCAGCAACCTGAGACATGGAAGGTTGGTTAACTGCCTGATTTTCAAGGATGAGTCGAGTTATGATGGAGACAGGTTCTTACAACGTTAATAGATTTTATTGGGCGCTCGAGAAATGGTGCGCCTTTTCAATGCTTGTTTACATGAGCTCCCCAGACGCCAAATGGACTCCGGCTCGTGATGCCTGCCTCCCTACCACTCTACCAAGTCCCGGCTCTTGGTGAATATTCTCTTGGTGAATATCGGGACCTCTTCCTGATGTTATCTATCGATGTCTCCTGCACCGGGATATACGCATTCCTCTTCTCCATCGCCTCTGCCCGCCTCGCCTTGACCATCTGCACCATCAGCTTATTCGTCCTCATCTCGATGCCCAACGTGTTTGCCCGCCTCAAAAAGTATCCGTTCTGATAGTTCATGTCCGTTTGCAGGCCCTTCTCGATCCGTTTTACGAGATCGCTGGGCGCCATGGACTTTCCCGTGATCCTGCGGTAACAAAACCTCTTTAGACCTTCTCCCCGGAGAAACGTCAGCAATTCAGTAGACCCTTGGACCTCGGGGAGGTTTTCCACCACCATGGCCATCTCATCCAAGAGCTCGTTCATCATCTTCTGTGCTGATCGGTTGTGCAAGAGACCGTTGTACGGCAGATCGAGGAGCACGCATACAGGCTCAACGGCCGCTGTAAAAATCATTGAGGGGAGCTTGAACTTTAGCCATCGGTCGTAGGGACTTGTCGACGCCTTGAGGGCAGTAGCCTCCCGTAATGATTGCATGAGGTCGTTTCGATCGAGCGAAGTGTGTAGGTCCTTTGTCGTCTGTAAAACTGCGTCGGCTCTTGTAAGGGCTGTTCGCCCAGCCTTGAGCTCCTTGACCGAGCCACGATTTCGGTTGAAGACCAGGGCATGGCTCATATGGCCTAGTAGGAAGGTGGGCTCGGAATGCGTTCCCTGAAATATCTTTTCGCGGACTTGCTCGAGCACGCCCATGCCGTCGTTCATCAGGCAGATGGATGTGTTCTCGTCCACCCGGTCTTTGACCGACGCAATCGCCTTGACAGCCTCAAACCCTCGACCCGTAACCACCAGCTGATCAATATGCGAATCATCAGGTGTGTCTGGCTCCTCAATAAAAGCTGCATTCTTTTCGGCATATGCGCTGCTCCTTGTCCTGTCGGGCTGGACCTTTTCGACATTTCGGTATCGCGATTTAGGCATGTCTCGGAAGGAGAGCATTTCGACGGAATCGTAGACGCTGCAGAGAGCATGGGCGATGAATCTTGATCGCTCATCCTCGCCCAGGATATGGATCTTATGGACCGGCCCTGATTTCGCGGCTTCGGCGGGGAGAACAACTGAGGGGACGTAGAAGCGTGATGTGGGGGTTGTCGATGTCGGAGTAACCGATCCGGCCTTGATCTCTGAGCCCTGCCATGGCCGTGATGAAGGAGGGCTTGCCAACTCTGGAGGAACAGCCTCAGGCTTCTTGTGATGTGTGGTCGGGGTTGTGGCGGAAGCAAAGTGTCGCGTGAGAGCCCCACGGCTCACGCCGACACTATGTCGAAGCCATGGTTTCGATATATAGGCTATTCGTGCGGTGGCCCGCGCCTGAGGTAGACTCGCCACTTTGACGGTTGTGATCGGGGTCGTGGAGGAGGAGGAGGAATTGGGTGGCCACGAGGTAGCCGGAAGCCCTGGAGACTAGAGGGCGGATGCGCGCATGAGGGCGCGTGTGGTTGTAAGACGATATGACTTTCTTCGAGTCGTTTTCGAGAATGGTGAGGGAGTCGGTATCCAATATCGTCGAGTTCGTCTGCGGATCAAGGAAAAGTGGTGATGCTGATAAGTGGTGGAGGGAGGTTATCGTTCAGCCGGAGGCGAGCACGTTTTTTCCCTCCAAGTTGAAAATGGAGCATGGCCAATCAGAGGCCGTGGGCCAAGGGGGCTTTTTGGATCTTTGGACGACTGGTTTTCGGAGGAGGCGCTATTGGTCAATTCAAGCTCCGATATCGTTCAGAGCATTGATAGACCCGGTCAACCGCTGATAAGAGGCAGTTTGGCGACGATCACTATATTCAACTGCGGCTTTGATGCGATTTCGAAACCAACTCTAACATTTGATCATATTCCAGAGTTGCTTTATCGACTTTCTTGGAGGCGTAGCATCAACTCGAGAGATGCGTGCGCGGCATGGTTTTAGAACCCACCATTTGCAGAGGCAGAAAGTACGACAGTATAAAAGAGAAGCCAATTTCCTTCTCTAAAAGTTTACTCGATTGCCAGTTCAATAACTGCTGGCTCCAGTGTTCAACTCGTTGACTGAGATAAAACGGTTGAACCTCGAAGCAGCATCACACCGCCATGTACAACAGCCCCGCTAACTAAATATCCCAACGCTAGTCCAAATTAGGTTTCAGGTCCATCAAGTTTCTGCACTGGCCCTTGAAGTCTTTGAGACGACGTCAACATTTCATCCTTGCGCCTTTCAACAGCTTCATTTCCACAGAACCGATACAGAAATGACAGACGTCAAGGATATCATGCCGGATCTTGACCGGCTGGACGGCCAGCTGGATGACCTCGAAGAGACGCTGCAGCCCCTGATCGGCAACCTCGAGGGCATGGCCTCTGAGCTGCCCCTGCTGGACAAGGCGAAGCTGTTTTCACTGACGGCCTACGCGATTGAGTCGTTGCTTTTCTGTGAGTTCATGCGATCGCAAATTTCTCAGTTATTGCGACGAATGCCTTGATCAGAGCTAACACGTCTTGGTAGCATCACTGAAGCTCGAGGGCGCTGACGCGCAGAACCACGCCGTCTTCGCTGAGCTCAAGCGAGTGCAGCAGTACTTTGGAAAGATCAAGGCCGTCGAGGAGCCCGCAGTACAGGAGACGCGAAACTTGACGGTCAACCAAGAAGCCGCGGCGCGCATCCTGAAGGCAGACTTGGTATGCCATGCTCTTGACGTTTTGCGGGGACAAAGATACTGACTTTTTGAATAGTCCGATAACAAGGCTATTAGCAACAAGCTCGCGGAAAAGATTGCCGAGGAACGGGCAAAGGCCTTGCTCAAGTCTGTCGAGAACAGGAAGCGGCCAGCGGAGGAAACGCCAGGTTCTTCGGGCTCTGCTGCCGAGACGCCGGATGGCAAGAGCAAGAAGAAGCACAAGAAGGGCAAGAAGAGCAAGTCAAAGAAGTGAGGGCTCCGAGGAGTTGAGAATGGCGTCCCTCGCCGGGTGGATATCGAAGATGGACAGAGGCTTGCGAGGATACCCCAGGAGGTGCAAGTCTGCGAGGGATCAGGCAGCAGCATGTTTGGGCTTTAGAAAAAGGGATGGTGTTTGGGAGTCTGACATTTTCATTTCAGGTATAGAACTCTTCGATCTCAAAACAAGAAACGGCTTGCCGACATATCCGTCGGCTGGTTTTCGCTTCCATCTCCGGGTCAAGGCGCGTGGATTATCACGGCAAAGCTGTTGTTACCCAGGGGCGATGTGTGCCAGACCCGCACTGCATACGTGATTCCCATGATGCATAATATGTCAATCACGGGCTGTCGGGCGGAGTGGCATATTTGCAGCAGGTGCATGTGTCCTCGCGCACCACGGTCCAGCCAGTCGCATCCAGGTCCTTGCAGGACTTTCCGCAGTTTTTATCAATGTCCCTCCTGAACTCTGTCTGGCATGTTCCTCCTTTGCCTTCGCATAAAGTCTTCTTCCAGGTGCACATCTGCAGACAGACGCCCGAATCAGCATTGCCGAGGGGGAGAGAGCAAAGAGTGGATCGACAGCGAGGCAGCCGACGGTTCATTCATTGTCTGACTGTGCTTCTGGGGCTGCATACCTATCTGGCATCGAACCAGGACTCCTGTAGAGAGAAGCAGGAAATCATAGGTAGAGATCTTGTTGGCTTTGAGGTAGAACATGTGGCAGCCTCGCTGCCCGAATCGGAAATAGAAGTCTCACGGCAGACAGCCCCGCCAAGCTTCTCCTCAACCAACTCCTTGCATTATCCCACAGTGTAAGGGTCTATTTAGTATCCATCCCTTTGTTATTTCAGAGAAATACATTACGAGGTATCTTGGGTTTACAGGCACCGTGTGTTTAGTCCTTTTTACATATGTGCTCGCCTAGGTTACCAAGGTTAGACCAAGTTGACGGCCAAGCATTGGATCTCCAGGATCGATTGGAACCTCGACAGTGCCAGACCCCGGCACGCGGGTCAAGAAAAAAACGAGACACTAACCAGGATTATCCAGGGGCGACATACTACGTAGTAAGGAATGATATAATACCCCTCTACGGATAGGTATAATGTTATGAAATACATTGTAATAATACATTACCTCTTATTGTGATTTTTTTATAACTATTTTAGTACTTCCAGATAAATCGTTACGATAAAGTAAGAGCAGTCTTGGAGGTTAGGTCCTGCCCCTTTGGTGTCTCATTTATTATTTCTTGCCCCAAGTGCCTGGCAAAGTCTTATCGCAGCCAAGATATGGAGGGAATGACTAATATTTCACTCCCCCACTATCGGCTCATGAATTGGCTGTGAGTCAAGGCCAAGGCGATCGCGGGGCACTAAACCCCTCCATCCATAGATATCTCGTGGCGCCCAAATTCTTCTCCTCGTCTTGCACCGAGATAACAAGAACACGACATAAAAACATGGCGGTCATATACATTGACGAAGAGGCTGGAAGCGACCTTCCCGAGGTCCAGGGAACCGAATCAGCCCCCTACAAGACCATCTTCGAGGCCTTCTTCCGTCATGGCGCCGAGTCCGAATACCAAGTCAAGAAGAAGGACGACGAAGAGTACAAGCCCGCCGCCAAGTCGGCTCTGAAGAAGGCCACCAACTACGCTGCCCAGCAAAAGAAGAAGCTCGAGGCCGCTGCGAAGCGAGCTGAGAAGGAGGCGCAGGAGGAGGCTGCTCGTGAGGCCGTGCTAGAGGAGGCCAAGAAGATCAAGATCGTCGACGATCCTTCCCTGCCCGCGCCCGTCCGGATCAACCTTGGCGAGATCGATGCCGCTGTTATTGGAGTGCTTCGAAAGAGCAAGGATGAGCCTGCCGAGGGAGTGAAGCGGGTTGCTATCCAGGGCCGCGTCCAGCGCGTTGCCAAGCAGGGTGGTCTTATCTTTGTGACACTCCGCCGAGGACTCAACCAGATGCAGTGTCTCCTTTCTGGTGACCTCTCCAAAACATACGATGCCCTGACCCTCATGCGAGAGACGTCGATGGAGATCATCGGCGAGCTTTGGGAGGTGCCTGCCGGTGCCCACGCCCCCCTTGACCGAGAGCTGCGCGCCGACTACTTCCGAATCATCGCCCGAGCCCCCGGAGGCGACGATGCCTTCACCAATCAGGTGCCCCTCGACGGCGACACCCAGACCCTCCTCAACATGCGACACCTTGCCCTCCGCCACGAGAAGCCCAGCGCCATCATGTTTGTTCGCGACATCATTGAGTCGGCCTTCCACACCGCGTACAAGGAGTTGGATGTCAAGAAAGTCAGCCCTCCTGCCCTTGTGCAGACCCAAGTCGAGGGCGGTGCCACCCTGTTCAAGTTTGACTACTACGGTGAGACTTCGTACTTGACCCAGTCGAGTCAGCTCTACCTCGAGACTGTTCTGCCCGTCCTGGGCGATGTGTACTGTATCGAAAAGTCTTTCCGAGCTGAGAAGTCTCTTACACGCCGCCATGTAAGTGTCCTGTTCCTAATCCGCTCTGTTGCCAATCAGCTTGATCCATTGAATATGGGCTAATCGTGTACAGCTTTCCGAGTACACCCACGTCGAGGCCGAGCTTGACTTTATCACATTCGATGACCTCCTGGGCCACCTTGAGCATATCATCTGCCGAGTTATTGACTTGGCTCTGGAGAACCCCCTCGCTGCCGAAGCCGTCAAGAAGTACAACCCCGAATTCAAGAAGCCTGAACGGCCATTCCTGCGAATGCGCTACTCGGATGCCATCGACTGGCTCCGGGAACGGGGCATCAAGAACGAGGAGGGCAACGAGCACACCTTTGGTGATGATATGTATGTTGAATGTTTGAGATCTGGCGTGCCGCATGCGCTAACTCGTAATCAGTGCCGAAGCTGCTGAGCGCAAGATGACTGACGAGATCAACCGCCCCATCTTCCTCACTCACTTCCCTGCTGAGATCAAGTCCTTCTACATGTCAAGAGCCGAGGATGACACTCGCGTGACCGAGTCGGTCGACTGCCTGATGCCCGGCGTCGGCGAGATTGTCGGTGGCAGCATGAGAATCTGGGACTATGAGGAGCTCATGGCTGCGTACAAGCGTGAAGGAATCGACCCTTCGGGCTACTTCTGGTACACAGACCAGCGCAAGTACGGCTCGACGCCCCACGGAGGATATGGTCTCGGAGCAGAACGGTACGTACTTACCAAGTGTCGGTTGGATCATTACTGACTGATAAATAGATTTTTGGCGTGGCTCCTGAAGCTCTGGACAGTGCGGGAGGCATGCCTGTATCCCCGTTTCATGGGCAGATGCACACCCTAGGTAGATGACTGTTGTAGAAAGCGCGGACGTGGAAAAAGAAGCAAAATATCGTCATAGAGTAGACAGACAGAGCAAGGTACCTAAGAAGTCTAGAATTGCCTTCTAGAAATAAACAAGCACGACTGTTTTACTCACTTTGATGTGTCTCTTCCTTAACTCCGTGATGCGTCTTAGTCAAACGGCTGTCAACGGAAGGCCCTGGATCCCTTTGGACCCCTGCCCGCCGGGGGTCATGCCTATACCGAGGCCTTACGGGGCAATCCCCTCCACCCTCCCATGGAAACCCGCGGCCTCCCATTGGCCGGAACCTGCAGAGAGCCCAGAAACCGCCGAAATCCGAGTCCCCGGCATTCTTTCTTTCCCCATCCATCCATCTCCACGGCCGAAGTCGATCACATTCTTTTTCCTCGTCGTAACCTCAATTCCATCCCCCATCCTTCTACTCAACTTCAAAACACACAACCAAAACTCAACAATGGCTCGTCAACGATCCGTCGGCCGCGCTCCCTCGCGCCCTACCGCCTCGGCGCCCGCTCCTAAGCAGGCTCGCCCTGCCGCCACCATGGCTGCTCCTCCTCCCGCTGCCGCTCACCCTCCTCCCCAGGCCATGCCTCCTCAGGCCGCTGCTCCCGTCTCCCAGGGCCCGGGTCTCTTTGGCCAGATGGCCAGCACTGCTGCGTGAGTCATCCTCCACCCTCAATTGCAACCCCGGAATCAAGTCCCGAGAAATATACGCTCTTGTGTGGAGCATGATATACACATCATGGCCCTCTCACAGCCTCTCCTCTGGACACGTGTGACTAACCTCGTCTTCGCAGCGGTGTCGCTATCGGCTCCTCGGTCGGCCACGCCATCGGCGGTCTCTTCTCCGGCGGCTCCTCCGAGGCCGCTCCCGCCCCCGTCCAGGC
>JABFEX010000174.1:0-41317 GCA_013623515.1 Fusarium illudens
ATCCAGCGGCGCGGGTGGGTGAGGATGGTAGATGCCGTGATGAACGCTGGTGATGGTGGATATTTTTCGCAATGGGCATTGATGATGTACAGTGGAGGGGGTGGTGTGGGCTATGGCCCTATGGGCGTGGGAAGTCGTGGGGTTGGCGCCTTCCTTCCGTGGATTGATTCAGATGCTGTGGCTTCAGGTTCCCGTTAATCTCCCTCGAACAGCCCGCCGGCTTGGGGCACGTCCCTGAAAGAACTGCCTTTAGTCACTGGCAGTAGGCGATCTAGTTTAGGCGTTGTTAGCGGGTTATAGGGCGGACATGGAATAGATCGCAATGGATGTTGGAGGTGAACTGTACTTCGTAAATTGCTTCCAACTTCAACCTCCCAACCCTCCCTCGTATGGGCTCTATACAGAATGCAGTGCGAAGACTCTTCAGTCGTATTCCGGGCTGATCTTCAAGTCTAAAGCCTGGGCAAGCATGTACCTTCCAGATGAAGCAAAGTACTCTTCCGTGGTCCAGATGTACTGTGCCTAAGTCACATCGAAAAACTCCGGGCATCCACCGATGCAGGTACCTCCCCAAAGGGATCGCCCTAGGAAACTCGCCGTTCCTCTCAACACGGCCGGCGCCTATTCACCTGCATCTCCTAGTTCGCCGAACATATTCAACCGTATTCGCGCCCCAAAAAAGAAGGCCAGGCCCATGTGGACCATACTCCCAACGACCCTGGGCGCTTCGGTAGGTGAACCCCCAAACGGCAGAGAAGCAGCATCTCCAAATCTTGCCGAGCATCAGCAGCAGCAGCGGTTCAGAGGTCCCCCCTGGGCGGTGGCTTTCCAGCTAATGTTGCCGTCCACGTTGGTGATTACCGGGATCCGCGATGGGAGCTACTGTAGGTACTCATCCCTTCGGAACGGGAGTTGGATGCGATGGATGCTCTGCTGGACGAACCAACAAGTCATCTACCACGACCATGGCGTTTGCCCAAGGGCTCGGCCTAGGCGCTCATAGCGTGGGATGGGAAGCGGGGATCTCTGACGGAGAGCGTGGTGGGAGGAAAAGAATCGGAAGAAATCTACCACGTCGTGGATGGAATCGCCTCTTCCATGGCCATCCCACGGGGAATTCCATAGCCAAGTCGTCCCATGCCTGCATAATAGCTCGATGTTCCTTCCTCCCCCCTCCCTCCGTGCTTGTGACGCTGCTTGCATGTCCGCAGCCGGGATTAAGCACCGCCCTCGGTCTCAAGGCGGCTTCAGAACCTCATCCTGCTCTTGGTTCCGAGATCCAAACGTCTCGCTCTGGAGCAAATCTCCACTTGTTCGATCGATTCAAAGACTGCAGAGCTAACTATTTCTCACTTGAATCAGCCCTTTGCATGCCATTAATGTTCCGCCAGGTGTAACTGCATTCACTAACGGATGCGGCCAGAATCTGCACACAGGGAGAGGTCCAGCTCCGAGGGCCAAAAAGAAAAGAAAAAATTTTCTCCCTCCAATTCCCCTCCTGCTCCTCGACCCTCATTCGATCGGTACCTGTTCCAAGAAGAAAAAAACAGTAGAAACCGCAGGGGTGGCCCGGCCCAGGGGCCCAGTGTTAAGGGACCCCTGGTCCTCTGGAGCGTCGGTAACCAGTCAACCTCGCGCTTGGTGCTTGACGCTACTGTAAGTTGCTAATTAGATCTTATCAGATCCGGTTTATCAGATCATCAGATAATTCCCTCATCTCCACTCTGGAGCCCAAATCCAAATCCGCACCAGCGCCATCTCCCGTTCACCCTCTGACCCCCCAAGGAAGGGCCCCCAAAAAATCCACCATGGCCTTCTGTCCGCCCTGTAACTCATTCGCCGCCCTCGGTCGATATGACTGTACAGTAACCGGATCCTCGTCGGCTCTCCAATCACGGCCTCTTCGCTAACCCCATCCCTCTTCCTCCGGCGGGACCACCCCCTCGCTCTCCTCGAACGACGTTGCGAGACCTGGCTGATCGGCTCAGATGGCGCCGACGCCGTCTCCCTCCGTCCTTGGAGTTCGTCGGGCTTCGCTCCCAGGATTGACGGTAACGTGGGACTGCGCAAAAGTTTCAGGGGGGGGAGAGCCGTCATCGGCGGCGGCCAAGGCGTTTCGTGCCCTTGCCACGAGCCCACGGAGTAATAGTAGCTCCAAGGACTTGGCCCAGTAGGCTGGCACTAATTGGTCTGGTTCCTCCTCACTGGGCCAGCTAAGATCACAAACATGGTCTCCGGCAGTGACACCATCTGCTCCCTTTAACTTGCAAGGACCCAGAGGGCTAACCAAGCCTGCCCAGGGCCTTACATATCTTATCTGATCATCCCAATAGATCACCACCGAGGTCGCACCATCGCCGCCGTGTTCGTCGACCGTCTTTGCCCTCCACGGGAGATCCCTGACCAGCTCTGTCCAGTGGTCCCCGAGTCTCAACAACCCCCACTCCGCCGGTCCGGCTCCTCCTCAGGACGCAAGCTTCACGCGTGGCCATGGCCACCCCACTTTGGTGAGCGAAGCTGAAGGAGATGTCCGACGAGCGATGAAGATGAGGGAGCTGCGAGTGAGTGTGTCTGAGTGCGTGCGAGCAGGGATATGTCGAAGGAAAGCAAAGGCAAGCAAAGGATAAAAACGGGAAAAGTCCTTGACTCGATAGGGCGCAGAGAACATGCGCCTAGAGCCAAGTGAGGTTTACACCCAGGTTTGGCTGAGCTCTCGCCGTAAATAGAGCATCACCACGCACGCAGACGAGATGCCTGTCGTACTCGTGCGTATAGGAAGCATCAACGTGGAGGCACAGCCAGTCCTTGTCCTTGCCTCCCATCGTTTCGATGCCGTCAACGTAAATGTCCTCCCACTCAGCCCATCTCTTCCAGACTCTAGCCGTCTCATGGGCCCCGACTGCATCCCTGCCTCTCCTCTGCCCATATGCTGCCCATCCTTGCCGCTTTGAACCTTGACTGCCGGACTCTACCCACGCCGCCACGCATGCCCGGAGGGTCCCTCCACGCCCGGGGCCTGCGACGAGCTGGGAAGGCTCTTTGGTCTCTTTTTTTGCCGTGGCCCGGCACGATGCTGTTCGGAGATGACGGGTGGGATGCGGCGTCTTGGGGGAGCACGCAGGCAAAGGCTCAACCACAACGGGGCAGCGCTACGGGACTTCACGGTCCCTCGAGCCCCCTTGGACCCGTTGGGGAGGTCCACGGGAGGGTCCACGAGGGCATGCCGCGGCCGTGGACGTGGACGTGGACGTGGTGGTCACGGAGGCGTCGACTGCGCGACATTTTTTTTTCTTCTTTCCCTTTCGTCCCCCTTGCGCTCCATTGCGCTTTGGTGCTGGGACGCCTTGCCTCATGATACTTGACTTGCTGGCAAGCCCCTACCTGGTAGAGTAACGACCCAAGACAGGGCCTGCATGAGGCAATCCCTGGGTCCCCTTGTGTGTAATGCTCGTCGAGCACTCGTCGGCTAAACCTCCCGTCCCGAGGGGGTGTTCGGGAGAAACCAAGAGCCGCTTCGGATGCGTGTATATCGAGCTATACTGGCTCCTCCCCATCGTGTTGTTCACTAAGAAGCTCCTCATAGCTTTGGTGATGGATCTTTCAGAGGATCTAATCCTCCAAGGGACAAGATACATAGATGACAAAGGAAGGAGAGAAAGAAAAAGAGGCCCTTGGCTTACGGGGCCCATTGGAGCTAGAAGCTAAGGTCGGCGCTTTTCACAATGGATAACCACGCGCCCCCTCCATTTCCGATCCCACCCTCGCCCTCCACGCACGCCGCACGCAGACCGACCGACCTACTGTAGCTCTCTGGATGCTCACTTGCGTTCTAATCCAAGCTCCGTCACCACTCCCTCCCACGCAATTCTTGCTTGCTTGCTTGCTTTCTTGCTTGCTTGCCTGCCTGGCTGCTGCTTCTGCTCCTGATCCGCAGCTCCACGCCCAGGACGGCCGGCACTGGACAAGAACGAGGCATCCAGACCGGCTCGGCTCTAGTGGACTCTAGCTGCGTCCTTCCCGGCCCAGTAGTGTCTCCATGATGAATCCCTTCTCCCCCTTCCCCATGTATCATCGAGAAAGGTAGGTGTATGTATCGCATGTACGTACGGACGTGGTTGTATTAGCATGGACGACGCCAATGTACCGAAACCGCCTCATGTATGTACCTAGTCGTGCCGTCGGTTCGCGCAGAGCGCCGGTATGCGTCTTTGATGTACCTCTGAACCCGCACGCCCGCGCTGGCTCGCTCACCCAGCAGCCTCGCAGCCTCCTCCAGAGTCGTGTACTTGGCCGCTGCCTCTACTGCGCTGCTACTCCTCATGGGCCCGTAGTAGTCTTAATTTGCTCCGAACTGAGGAAGTGGCACGCAATGGGCCGGACGGGACTAGAGAACGCTGTCGCCTGTAGATCCCATCCCCGACTTGACTACAAAATGCCCATATGTCCCCCCCATCCCCGAGGCCTTGTGTCCGTTCCACTCCTCTTCCTCTCCACCAAGTAATTAGTTTTCCTCGACTTTCCCCCGAGAGAGACATCTCCAAGAGTTTCTTCTTCCACTTCTTCCTCCCATCGTCCGAGTCCCATCCCACCTGGTTCGCTCTTGTCCGTTGGTGTTTATACCCAATTGGACCACCAAGGAGATCTCGCTTGACACCGTCACACCTCGTTGGTCAAGTTCAACCGCGGAACTGTCACGCTTCTCTTGTGGCTAGAACAGACAAGATTCTTTCGTGCGGAACGAGAAAAAAGCAACGAGCCCTCTTCACAGCCGGTGTCATCCGTTCCGGTTCGCTTGTCCTATCTATTAAACTGGACCTGCTGTTGGCCTGTCGTCTCCCACGTCACGACTCACGAAGCAACGACACACTCTGTAGGCGCATCTTTTCATAAAAGGTCGCCTTGCCCTCAATTCCCACTTCTTTTCCGTTATTTAGACATATACCCCTTCACTGCTCCACATCTGGATCTCAATCGTCACCATGACTCCCCACAGCGAGGTCTCTCTTAACGGCTCCGAGGCCGCCCCGGCCCTGAACGGATCCAACGGTACCACCAACGGTAACGGTGCCGCCAACGGTCACCACGGACCTTCCAACGGCACCGCCGTCAACGGAACCACCAACGGAACCACCAACGGAACCACCAACGGCAACGGCAACCATACCGCCCCCGTCTCCGGACCCCGAGTCCACAAGGAGCGCTCCAAGTACCTCGAGCCCGCCCCCGCGGATTCCGAGTTCGACCTCATCTGCGCCGGCTTTGGCCCCGCCAGTCTTGCTGTCGCCGTCGCCATCCATGACGCCCTTGCCGAGGGCCAGAAGCTCCGCCCTGACGGCGCCGCCCCCAAGGTCCTGTTCCTCGAGAAGCAGACTCGCTTCGCCTGGCACGCCGGCATGCTCCTCCCCGGAGCCAAGATGCAGATCTCCTTCATCAAGGACATGGCCACTCTCCGCAACCCCCGATCCGAGTTCACTTTCCTCAACTACCTCCACTGCCAAGGCCGTCTTGTCGACTTCACCAACCTGAGCACTTTCCTGCCTGCCCGTAACGAGTACGAGGACTACCTCCGGTGGTGCTCTTCCTGGTTCGACCACGTTGTCCAGTACAACAACGAGGTCCTCTCCATCTCCCCCGTCGACAAGCAGGCCGGCGCCGTCAAGTCCTTCACGGTCCAGGCCCGCAACGGAAAGACCGGCCAGGTCCAGTCCTACCGCAGCCGACATGTCCTCGTCGCCGCTGGCGGCCAGGCTTCGCTCCCCAAGAGCCTCCCCGTCAAGCACCCTCGCGTCCTCCACTCTTCTCAGTTCGCCAACTTTGCTCCCCAGATCCTCACCAAGCAGAACGCTCCTTATCGGGTTGCCGTCATTGGTGCCGGCCAGAGCGCCGCCGAGATCTTCAACAACATCCAGAACCTGTACCCCAACTCCAAGACCTGGTTGATTATGCGCCAGGAGTTCCTCCGACCCAGCGACGACTCTCCTTTGTAAGTTGCCCTGAGATTCTAGAGTCCTTTTCTTGCTAACACGAGCGAAGCGTCAACACCGTCTTCAACCCCGAGTACATTGACAGCATGTGGCCCCGATCGGCCAACGCCCGTCAGGCTCTGCTGACCGAGGCCCGCGCCACCAACTACGGTGTCGTCCGCCTGGAGCTCATTGAGCACCTCTACGAGAAGATGTACGACCAGAAGCGTGAGATCAGCGAGGACGAGACTCTGTGGCCCCACCGAATCCTGGCCGGCCGCGAGATCGCCAGCGTCGACACCAAGGGCGACGTCCTGGAGATCAAGGTGCAGAACGTCCAGGATGCCCCCCTCGACGGCTTCGTCACCGAGGAGATCCTCGAGGCGGACCTCATCGTCGCCGCAACCGGCTACAAGCGCAGCGCGCACGTCGACATGCTCAAGGACGCCTGGTCCATGCTGCCCAAGACGGTGTCGCAGCGCAACGAGTTTGGCAAGGGCGTCAACGGATGGAACGTCGAGACCTCGGAGGGCGAGCGCAAGATCTCCGTCGGCCGAGATTACCGGGTCAAGTTCTCCCCCGGAGCCGTTGCCGACGAGTCCGGAGTCTGGCTGCAGGGCTGCTGCGAGGGCACTCACGGGGTAAGTTCTGCTACATTATCTGCTGCGATTATGCCTGTACTGACCGATCTACAGCTGAGCGATACCCTCCTCTCCGTCCTGGGCACCCGCTCGGGCGAGATTGTTAAGTCGATTTTCAAGCAGTAAAACGTCACGACAGCATGAATGGAATTGGTAGTATAATAGGTATGGATGGGTAGCAAGGGCAGCGAAAATAGTCGGCCGGACTTGATGAGCAATCATCCGGCGTGGTCATTTTATATCCTACTTTTTCTTTGAATCATTTATACCGCGATTTTTAGCACTTCAGAATGGTGGATTTTCAGCTTCTTTTTGGTGTTTTCTAGACCTGGATAGGGCCCCAAAGAGGGCATCAAAAACAATTCGACTCTTTCACTATGAGCATCACTTCAATTATCGCGCCTTTATCCTTGGCAATTAATTGATACTTATCCGAGCATCATTATCTTTGTCGTTAAACTCATTGCCTATTGCTTTAAGCTCTCCCTCACTGGCTACGGTACGATCAAAGAGTGCCAGCCATCCAGGTCAACCGTTCTGAATGTCTCAGGAACATGCAACACTACCGCGATGCTGCACGTCGCCCAATCTGGCTCCTATTTGACATCTAGTTGGGCGTTTTCTTCCTTATTTAGCTCGATTACTCACCATAGAGAATCTCGTTCAATGTTCCCTTTATCCGTCTCGGACCCTGGCTCCCGTTGTCTTCCGCCGAGCGTAGCATCTCTGTAGGTCAAGACGGTCAGACCTTCTGGAATCGGCAATGGCTGCGGTAATCTTTGTACATGGCGATGACATCGTCCCGGGCCGAGCACAAGAACGTGTCAGGAAAGGCATGGCTTGGCTGCGCTCATGCGGTGGCTCATGAGCCTATCACCACCTCGTCCCGCAGGCGTCCGTCTCCGGACAGCTCCGAAGCCCACTCGATCTCGCGAGTCGACGAAGCCTGCTTGTTTCAGCCGTATCCCGACGAGGGTTTTAAAACCAAAGTCTGGAGATGTGATGCGCAGGGCGGGCCGGTCACCCTGGCATCCATCCTGTCGCTGCAACCCAGCCAAGACACGGGGCCTCGTCACGCACTGACTGCATGACGGGCTAATGTACGTAAAGAACCTGCAAGAAATCTCCAAGGCCAGTGACAAGGGTGCGTTTTGGACGCCCAGAGCGGTTCAAGCCCCGTCTGCAACTGTGACTATGTAAGGGAAGTCGTAGCAATGCTCGGATCTAGCAAATTCCCTCGAGTCGAGACCCTGTCTATCTCCGAGTCTATCTGAGTGAGCAGTAAGAAAAGCGAGTTGACAGGGTTGTGATTCCTTGTCAACAACTGTGATGGCTTGGCTGCAACTCTCTTTCTGGCGCCCTCTTTTTCTGGGCGCGCCTCTTGGTTTGTTTTTTTCCGCCTCCTCATGCAGGGCATTGCCATCCATTGCCTCGGCTCCGTCCATCTTGACTTGCCCGTGAACAGCAGTTCAACCATGTGCTAGGTTAGCGTTTCTGCCCAGGACAAGGGCCATTGGACCCAGGCGTTTTCTTCGAGACGATGGCTTCCTGCCTGGAATGCGTCTTCCTCTGTTCTCGACGAATTGTTTGTTGTGTCGTGTTGAGGTGGGTTCTAGGTAGCCAGGGGGGCAAAGACGGTCAGAGTTGGCCAGGGTCATGAAGCGAGCCTTTTTTTTCTCCCTCCTCCTCCTCCTCTTTCTGATGCTGGGATTGGAGACTTTCCATCCCGTGACGCTACAGCATCCGAGACAAAGAGCCCAATCTCCAGAAGCCGAAAGCCCATTCTCCGGCCGGCAAATGGCCCGTCGCTGACGTATCGCATCGATCGAGTGGGACTGGAGAGCGGAGTTTGACAGCACGGGCGGACTAGAAGCTGTTGCAGCAGCATTAATCACGGATCAGCTCAGCAGACAGAGAGAGGAGAGCCCATCCAATCCTGACCTCGGCACGACTACCGCCGTCAGTTACACGGATTACATACAGCCTGACCTGACGGGTCTCGGTCTCACCTCACGCTGACTGCCTGCCATGCGGCGGCTCGACGGCGCCGGCGCCGGGTCTGGGGCTTCGGCGTCAGGAGCGTCGCCGTCACCTCAGCCTACTGCTCCGCCACTGCAGCGTCTTCCTGTGAATCCACGTCGACACAAGGTTGCTCCCGAACGTCGCAAACGCGTTGTTACAGCGTAAGTTGAGGTTTGGGTCTCTCAATCTATCTCTCCCTCCCTCTGTCTATCATCCATCTACTGCATGTCCCAGATTCCGTAAACAAAGATCTCACCGTCTAACATGTCGTGTCTCTCCAAAGGTGCAATGCCTGTAATATCCGCAGAGTCCGCTGCTCAGGCGAACGTCCTTGTCGCCAGTGCAGCTCGTCCTCGCGTGAATGCGTGTATCCCGTGGCCATTGAAAAGGTCAGCATTACGCGTTCTGAGCTGGAAGACCTGAGGCGCAGGGTCGACCTCTATGAGCGAGCCCTCCAGGATACGGTACCCGAAGCCATCTCCAGCGCTGTGCCTGATGCCACGAGGCGCCACGAGCTGCTCAGCCTGCTTGGCCGTACGGACCCCCATCAGGCTATTGGGGGATTGGCCGCAAGTGAAGCAGCCAGGACGCCACTGTCCAGCGTGCAGCCTGGTGTTGTCGCTGTGACCACAGCTGTAGATGGTCAGGTCCAGCTTGTCCGGGCGCCCTCCTCTGGACTCCCTCCACCTCAGCATTCCGACTTCCAGCGACAATACCAGCATCAACCGCTGCCTCAGGTTCAATTTCAAAATTCCCCATTCCCTCAGCTCACTACCCCTCCTACTATCGCAGTTCATCACCACCGACAGGATGATGAAGATGGTGTATCGACCGAGGGCCGCTTACTCCACGATCCTGATGGCCACGCACGCTTCCTTGGTGAGACGAGCGGCGCGACTTTCCTCGACTATTTAAAGGAATTCATGACTACCGTCCTGCCTCTCGCATATCAAAATCTTCGTCCAGGTTCTGATGGCAGCGCATTCTTGTCCAGCCTCGGCCGCTATCAGACATACGACTCGCGACCTTTACATGACCGAGATGTCGACCCTTTCTGGTTCCCCCTACGCCCTGAGATGGAATATATGCTGTCCGAGCTACGCTACTTCCTTCAAGATGGCAACGGGGACTGGCCAAGTGGAGGCATCTGCTGGTGGGGAGATCTCTCCTCGGCGCCAATCCTCCCTCCCATGGAGCGAGACTCTCACCTTGCCCGCTTAAACAAGTGTCGCCATCTCGCCTTCTACCATACGGTCTTTGCCGTCGTGTCCCAGGTGACAGCGACGCCGCCTCAGGACACGACAGTAGACTCTCACCTGAGCGAGTACTACTTCAGTCGTGCCCGTCTTCTCCTCGGAAACCCACTCGACATTACACGATTCACCGGCAACGAAGTTTCAACTTTGATGCTCATGGGCATCTACTTGATCGAGATGAACCGTCGTGATGCCGCGTACATGTGCGTAAGCAATGCCATGCACATCAGCATCATGCACGGCGCCCACCGGGTATGGGCAGATGAGAATAAAAAGAGAGTCTTTTGGACGCTCTACGTCCTCGATCGATTCCTGAGTTGTCTGATGGGACGTCCTCCCACTATAATGGACGATGCCATCCGGCTACCACTTCCTTGCGATGCCCCGTAAGTCAAAATCAAGACCTCATGGGTAGCGTTTGTTGACTATTTTCACAGAGGAATGCCTCCTGCGGATGGAATAAGAGCGAGTGTTGAACTTTCGCGCATTTCGGGCCATATCGTATGCAACACGTACCGTGTATCTCCCTGGGATAACAATACAGGGCCGGTTGGGAACCTCGAAGAGGCCATCAGGCTCCTTGATGAGTGGGATCTTAATCTTCCTCCTTCCCTCCAACTCTCAAGCAATGGCCTGAGTGATGATCCAGCTTCTTGTTTGCTACACATGAGCCACAACCAGGTATGCTCCAATAACCTGTTCCTTTGTGTTGAATGCGACTAACTCCCGCCTCCAGCTGATCGTATTAGCCATCCGACCCATCTTCTTCGCTGCCGTGAAGAAATCGTTCGCAGAGAAACTTGTCACGCGCCAATGCTCGCTGAACTCTCACCCCCAACTCCCTCAACTAAAGCGATGCATCGCCGCGGCAGACCACAACATCCGCCTCGCCCGTCAGATGCTAGCAATCAATCATCCTCGGAAGCTTATCCAGGCCGGCCTCCACTTCATCTTCAACGCCGCCATATGCCTCATGCTGCGGGAGCTGGTGGAGGCCGAAGTTTCCGAGCCCAGGGACAAGAGAACCCTGGGACAGGATCTCGATTTTGTGATTGCCAGGTTCGAAGACGAGAGTCGCATTGGGAGCAACTACGGCCGAGACTGTGCTACAGTCCTCCGAGATCTGCGAGTCCTCGTTGAGCGCCTCCAAACGCCAGTCGACACCAATCTCGATCCTCTACGCTCCAACGCCATGTCGCAGCAATCTACCACGTACGATCCGATTGAGAACCGGACCACGGTAGACATGGGACAACAATGGCCGGAGAAGCTGACATCGGAAGCCCTCCAGCAGCCGATTCTTGTTGAACAGGGACATATCCTATATGATGAGCTGGTCTCTTGGATTGACGGGGATTGGCAATCGTACGGCGGCTATCTCATTTGACATTTTACATAGATCAAAGGCATTTGGGAATAATCAGGGAGGTTTAGCGATGCTTTTAAGAGCGATAGAACGTCATTCAATAACTATTTGATAGATACATGACATGCAATAATTATGTCAGTCTCAACGCCATGGATTCCATGTGGTGATACCAGCCAACATTCACTTCAAGCGATATCGATAACTGACATGATAATCTTGCTGTTCATTGAAAAAAAGACCCTTTACTTCTTAGAATATCGTATAAATCCACTGTTGCGCCAGTTTATTCTCCTCCCTCACATACTTGCCCAGGTATGGATGTCGTAGAATTCGCGAAAAAGGGTATGTCCCTCAAGAAATAGACGATGCCTCCCTTCCATAGTTCTACATGGCCTTTCTCTTCCGTCTCAGAAAACCGTATCATTTCCCTTGTCCCATAAAACACCGTCATTAAGCAGCAGGCCCTCCTGCCTTCCGGTTTGCTCCCTCCTTCTCAAGGAGGCCCCCGAGGTACTGAAGGTCTTCGCGTGCGCGAGGATCCCGCTCATAGATTCCCAGGATCACTTCCCACTCCCTGCGTGACATCTGCCACGCTTGTGGAATGAGGAACTGCACAGTCGGTACACTAATCAGGTGCCCAAGGATCTCTTGAGCCATGGCAATCCCGGCCTGCTGGGCCTGGTACTTTTGTGCCTCCGACATCTCCGGCTGAGCAGGCGGCTGGCTTGCTGGAGGCGCAGTTGGCGCTGGGACCGCAGTTGGTCGGGTGTGAGGCGGCTGTGGGATGGGCACCGGTGTCATTGGATGCAGATGTGGTGGCGAGTGCTGGGGGAATGCCCCCTGAGGCGCTTGGGGCGTTGCTGGCGAAAAGGCTGGCCCTGCTGACGCTGTCGAGTTGCTTCGTTGAGCGTGCCCTGCCGGAGTTGGTGACCCCTGAGCGCTCGCATCTTGCTGAGCAGAGGCGCCATCCTTCAGTTGCTTAAGCTGTTCTGGGTCGTTGCGATACACAAAGACTGCCAGCAGCATTGGCTCGGTGCGGCTCTTGGGGATCTTGTTGTCAACAAGGTTGAGCATGAACTCGGGATAGTTATCCTCTCCAGGAGGAACTGGCACCAGATACGTGTCTCGCACATTTCCTACAAGCTTGTCTCCAATCACACCATACCGTTTCTTGCTCACAAAGTAGTCGACGAGAGCGTTGAACTCGGCGTGTGAGGCGGGAGACACGGGTGTAATGCTAACAACGATGATATCGGTGAAGTTGCTGTAGCGAAGACTGCAGAGATACTCTATAGCACTCTGCTCCGTGATGCGGCCAGCCACTGTCATTCGTCTTGGGATCAGTTTTGACCATGGCCCAACCGCGGCAAAGTTAGCGCCGCCGATGTGCTTTGCTGTCGCAGGGAAGTCGGCGATCGAGCTCATAGCCAACGCGCCACGCCAGACAACATCGGGGTCCTGGGTTTCCTCAGTAGGCGAGTACGGGGGCGATTCGTTCTCCTCCTGAAGCATCCGGTCTACATCGGCATCAACGCCCGGGCCATTAGCCAGGGCTATGGGAGCCGATGGACGGCGATTCTGAGTAGCAATCGGAGACTTGACGCTCGAGAAGACCTTGGTGATATCAAAGTCAGGATGGCTCGGCGATCGTTGCGTATCGTCATGCTGTGCTGGATGAGAAGCGAGGTCCGGTTTGTCTCCACCGACAGGCTCCTTCTTAACGGCCTGAACAGCTGGACGACGTGGGCCTGCTGGGAGAGGCACTGGAGCGTCATTAACAACAAATGACTCATCGTCGATAACCTCTTCGCCCTTGTGTGTCCGTCGTACGCGAGGGCCCGTTTCGGACGTGTAGAAGATCGACTGCTTTTCAGCCTTGGCCTTCATCTCGGCGGTCTGCTTCTGCATCTCTGACGAAGCAAGCTGCTCCGATGTCATGACCGCCAGACCCATAGGCGAAAGGGTCCTGGCCAAAAGTCCATTGCACAGTTCTGGGTTGTTCTTGAGGTTGAAGGCCAGCGTCTTGACCTGTTGGGTGTACTCCTTCTGTCCCTTGGTCGCAGGGTGCGTGTCAAAGACGGAACGTTCAATCTGTAGAGCGAGAGTCTCGGACTTGGATTCGATGGTGCTGCCCTCCTCGAGCTGAAGGCTGCCGTTCTTCTGTATCGACGTCAAGACGTAGGTAATGGACTTGTTCAACGCCTTGGCCGGTCCCATACGGATGTTGGGCAGCTCTCCGATCGCCTTGGCCAGGTCCGCGGGAGGGGTGTAAGAAACAGGTACAGGAGCAGGAGCAGGCGCAGGCGCAGGAGCAGGCACAGGAGCGGCTTCGTTCTCGGTTACACGGCGCACTTTGGCCGTCTTGACATTCCACTCAAGGTTAGCAACCAGACAAGTTGTTGGGTCATATCAAAGGAAGAACTTACCTTGCCATCAGTGTCGTGAGAGTCTTCTCGAACCTTTCGTTTCCCAGTTTTAGTCTCCTTCTTCTCCTTGGTGGCATCTGGCGCCGGAGACGGCTTGGCTTTGGACTTGTCCTCGTCCTTGGTCTCGCTATGTCGCTTGCTTTTGCCTTTACGACCACCGCGTTTCTTCTTCTTGGCCTCTTCATGCGCTTGACGCCGGGCCTCCCAAGGCTTCTCGCCCTTGGCCATACCATCGAGAAGCTCCTTGTGGTCATCCGGCCGGCATTGCTCGCACCAGTAATGCTCGGGGATCTCGTCGTCAAACGAGCTCACTCCGACGCAAACGTTGTGCTGCCACGCGCCGCAGGTTTCGCAGGCGATCCAAGCCTCGCCAGAGTCCTCATCCTGCTCAGTCGCGCCACAAACGCAGCGGATGAGCTCGTCCTCATCATCTTCTTCCTGCCCCTGCTGCTGCTCTTGTTCCTGCTCTTGCTCCTTGGCCTTCTTGGTCTTCTTTGTCTGTCGTCGCTTCGGCACGGTCGCCGGTTCAAGTTCGTCGAAGGATTTGGTATGTTGGCCTTTGGTGGCGCGCACCGATCGTCGTGGTTCTGCTTCGCCTGAATTGTTGTTATTAGTTGATCTGTTGGAACGGCTGCTTCTGCTGGCGTTGTCGCGCTTTAGGGGAGCATCGTCCTCAGCACGCCCAGGGCGTCTGGACGAATTGGCGGGTCGTTGTCGCTTACCGGACATGGTGTGTGGTGCGTGTACAAACAGCGGTCTTCAAATGGGAGGCGCGTTCCCAGGTCGGATGATAATGTGAATGGCGGCGCAGTCGTGTCAGGCGGAGGGGTCTACTGTTGCAGCAAGGCGTGGGACAGCGTATTCCCTCAGACAGACATTGAGCTAATTACGTGGGAGACAACTAAGAGTCACGACTATGTCACGGCGAATTCTCCCCAGTAAATCCACGCGCAGATTTGTCTGCCTCTCCAACTTCTATCCGCCTTGGCGCAAGATGCACTCGCTAGTGGAGGCACCAAATAGAGGGATTATCGTGGGCGCAAAGCTCAAAGACAGATCTCCTCCGCGTTGGGTAATGCGCAAAGGGATCCGAAAGTCTGGCGGTTTGCCGTGGGATTTCACAGAACCCGAAAAAGGCGCGCGACGATTAGTTCGTGATGCCGATCCGATATCAGCAGGATGGAGCGGGTCGCGTGCCGAGGCTGCGAGTGAGCGCGGGCTCTGCTGGGATATTTAAGACGGAATCCGGGGGCTCCAGGTGTCGCGTCAGGTGGGGAGGGCCAGTCGAAATGGTCGCGATCAGTCCGAGAAATGGATTTCCTGGTCGTGATGATGTAAAGGAGAGGTTTTGGCTTCCAGGGTTGGAGGGGGGAAGGGAGCTCTATGCGGAGGTGGAAAAGTTCGGCAGTGGCATCCACCCACTCCTGCCCTACAACAGCTTGCGCTCGACGTGGTGGCGGGTGTCCAAGGTGGCAGGTGGAAGCTGTTTCGGTGCCTGGGTGGCGAGTAATATGCCTGATAAATCAGACAGCAACCCCTCCCCAGCAATATTGGCTTAGTCATGGCTGGTCGTCCAGCTAATCAGCCTTGCAGCCACGCAGCGAATCACATTAGCTTCCGTCAGACGAGTTAAGGCCTCAGGCATTAATCTTCAGCCTAAGCCCAAGCACACTAAGCAACAGGAAAGCTAACGCGGCGCGGCGGCCTAGAGCTCCGTCACAGGCTACCTGGGCTATACCGACGTAAACGAATCCACGCCTCAACGCCAACGATCAAATCATCACCGCAACCTCCTACTTTCGTAGACCTGCTCTTTGACGTGCCTGGAGAGTTGCAAACCTTCCCGTCTATCATCCGTACTACCCTCCGACCGTCGCCATCATGTCTCGTCGCTACGATTCCCGAGTGCGTTTGCCCTTGAAGCTCCAGCAGTTGGAAGCTCTCCCACCCACCAAGCTGACCGGTCCTGATAGACAACCATCTTCTCACCAGAGGGCCGCCTGTACCAGGTCGAATATGCGCTGGAGGCCATCTCACACGCCGGTACCGCCATTGGTATTCTGGCCAAGGATGGTATCGTCCTAGCCGCCGAGCGAAAGGTCACCTCGAAGCTGCTGGAGCAGGACACTTCGGCCGAGAAGCTCTACATCCTGAACGAGTGCGTCAATCATGTTTTTCCGTCTATGCCAAGGCAGTACTGTGATTGATGGACCTCGCTGACTGTTGTCTTTCTTTGTTTAGCAACATGATCTGCGCTGTCGCTGGAATGACCGCCGATGCCAACATCCTCATCAACTACGCCCGACAAGCCGCCCAGCGATACCTCCTCACCTACAACGAAGACATCCCCTGTGAGCAGCTCGTTCGCCGACTCTGCGATCTCAAGCAGGGCTACACTCAGCACGGTGGTCTGCGACCCTTCGGTGTGTCCTTCATCTATGCGGGGTGGGACCCTCGAAGACAGTTCCAGCTCTACCTCAGCAACCCATCGGGCAACTACGGTGGCTGGAAGGCTACAAGCGCGGGTGCCAACAATGCGAGCGCACAGAGCTTGTTGAAGCAGGATTACAAGGAGGATTGCACCCTGAAGGAGGCCTGCGGCATGGCCGTCAAGGTCCTTAGCAAGACCATGGACTCCACCAAGCTCAGCAGCGAGAAGAGTACGTCACTCCTCATTTAATCATCTTGAGTTATAGCTAACCCCTCATTCAGTCGAGTTTGCGACAGTAGGACAGACCGAGGACGGCAAGATCTACCACCGGCTGTGGAGCGCCGACGAGATCACGGCGCTGTTGAAGGAGCACGATCTGGCGAAGAACGAGGAAACCGAGGAAAAGTAGGGGCCAAGGCAATAGATTCTTGATAGATGGGTAGGAGGGGAGCGGGGCCACCCTAATCTGCCCCTGTACAATAATATCATGAAATGACCAAAGGACGAGACAAATCTGACCAAGTCAAGTCTAACGAGCATACGCAGCTCATTCCGGCGGTGTGAGAGCAGGCTGGCAAACAAAACGAAGCCAAACGGTTTGAAACAAGTACGCAACTATGCCTAGGTCCCCAAGTATCAGCGTCGCGCATCTCTCAAGTCATCCATCTCAAATCCTACATCTGTCCCAGCCCTGGCTGCCTCCTCATCGTCAGTGACTCGTTGCCAGCCAGGTTGGGTATCAACGCCCGGCGGCGGATAGGGCTCGTCGCATCGCTGGCTAGAGAGCCGGGGCCAGTGTCGTCGGTAGCTCCAGTATGCGATGCTCATGCCAAGAGCTGAGCCGACGCAGACATCGTAGACATCGTGACGGTAGTCCTCGCATCGGGATATGGCGACGAGAGCGGCTCCAATGAGCGGCAGGAGGCAAACCAGGGCGCGGCTAAGATCGCGACCTCCAGCTGAGTAACGAAAGACATGGAGCTGGCCGGCGAGGAAGAGGCTGAGGAATCCCAGGCCAGCAAAGGAGAAGGAGGAATGGCCTGAGGGGAAAGATCGCCAACCTTCCTGGAGAACGTGGCCATTCGGCGCCGTGCAAACGTCGATGGTGACAAGAGTGTTGGCCAGTGTACTGGCAGCAGGTTTGCAGCGGTCCAGCAAGTCCGGACGAGGCCGGCCAACGGCGTTCTTGATAATGTCAGTGATGAAGGAGGTGAGGACGATGGAGATGAGGAATGAGAGATAGGTGACTTCGTGCTTGGCAGCTGAGGACCTGGAGAAGAGGTTGTAGGCGATGAGAACTCCAAGAGGGATGAATAAGGCGTATACAAAGTTCATAACTATTTGATCTTGTAAGCTGAGGTTCACGCAGTGTGGATGCTGTGAGAGGTGTGTTGAAGGGGAGCCATACAAACGGAGACACGCTCCTTGACAGCAAAAGGATATGAGATGTGCAGGTCATTAATAAAGAACATGCGATGAAACGGATTGACGAAGAGGACGATCTATTGACTACGTCAGTACGTGCTTTGGGTGTGCCAAGAGTGTCAAGAGGTCTGCCCATACCAAGATCCATCCCGTCAGGAGGATGACGAAGCCAACATAGTCGGGGGCATGAGTTGTCTGTTGAGCGCCGCCATAGACGAGCTATATCAGTCTTTGGCTATTTCTTTATCGTGGTTTATACAGGTAACCTACCCTCCAGCATCTTCGCAGGAATGAGATTAGCCCGCCGGACGAGCCGTAGCTATGAGCGGGAGCCATGCCGGAATATGAGCGCAGGGGGGTTGCAAATGTGGTCCTCGCGTAACATTGATTGAAGGTGTCTTGACGAGCAAAAGTTCAGCCGGCCAAACGATCCAAGTCTTAAAGATAATATTAAGTATGCAGAGTAGGCATCTAGGTCATGGGAGCCAGTGACGATGTCGCTTTAGAGTTGAAGAGTTGACAGATTGTAAGCTGAGAATGGATCCATTGGCGAGGTTGGTGTCTCGAAAATAGAAACAAGCCCCAGCTCCCCGAATTTCTGGGCCCGCCCCAGACAGAACCGGCAATAAGTTGGATCCCTCAGTTGCTTGAGCAGAGCATATGAGATATAGGTATCGAAAATATGTCAGAAACTAGTATTTATTGTCTTCTGAGCCAGGAGACACTAGCATTCGCTCAATAATCCTACATTCATCTGCCAAGACGTTTGGGTCTTTGCTTAAAAATTGGCCAGTATCCACTCCAAATGGAGGTACGAAGACAGGTGCAACGGAGCCATAAGTGTCTCCTTGGGTATTACACAATTTCGTGCCACTGTGAGTAAAATAAGAGAGTCTGTACAGTTCCAGATACTTCAGATATACCAATAAATGAGACCTGCCCTAAAATTGACCCTTTCAATGAGCCTTCAGCCTTGAAACTTGGATCAAAATCGTCTCCGTAGGGTAAACGCCTTTGGACTACTGGCCCCACTATTTCGGGGGCCCAAGCTTCCGGAATTCTTTCCACTTTGCGATTATCGCAAGCATGAACATCTTCGTCACCCTCACTTAATTCCTCTTTTACCAACCACGAAACCTAGTACACTCTCCTTCGCGTTCCTCACAGGTGCCCATCGAATTATTCGACGTATGGGTCTTTCCGTAATGATCCATCGATCCGAATCCTTCCTCTAATGGTATAGTTGGCGACGCGACGACTCAAGATGCTCAAATCAACACATAAACCATCAGCAGCCGCGTTGGCGCCGCTGCCCCCAGGATGGACCGAACACGCGGCGCCCACCGGCCATACATACTACTACAATACCGAGACGAAAGAGTCGACATACAAGCGCCCAGGGACCGAGCTCCCACCACCACAGCCGGCGCAAGCAGTAGCATCCGCCTACCCTCCCTATGGCTCTATGCCCTCCCTCGCCGATCCCAACGTCGCCAATGCCTACATGGCGCAATTCAACCAACCGCAACATGGAGGACAGCAGAATAATCACCGAGGCGGTCATGGGGCTGGTCGCGGAGGTTTCGAGGGTCGGCCGCGCCCACAGCCAGCCGACAAGCCGAGAAGAAAAGAAGTGATTCCAGGTTGCGAACCGTGGATTCTAGTGTACACAAAGTACTCTAGACGATTCGTATACAACCCGGCCAAGAATGCTAGCTACTGGCGCATCCCAGAGAAGCTGATGCCTGCGATTCTGGAGCTTGACAAAGAACGAGTTCGTCAGAAAGCAGCCGGGTTATCTGTAGGAGAGTCAGAGGCCAAGGAGAATGAAAAGAAAGATGAGCCCGCGGTGGCACCTACGACAGCGGCGCCGGGCCTAGAGAACGAAGATGACAGCGAATACGAGGAGGTTGAGGTTGAGGTGACAGATGACGAGGGCGAAGGCGAAGGCGCCGACGGCGATGGAGAGCGCCCCTCGAAACGGCAGCGAACCGAAGACTTAGGCGAGGACGAGGATATGGGGATGGAGTTTACAGAAGAAGATATTGCAGCGCAACTTCAAGCTATGGGAGAGGACTATGGCCTGGAACCTGGCGACTACGACGACGGCAACGCCGAGGAGTGGCCCGAAGGCGCCGAAGGCGTGCCCTTCACAGAAGATGACGCCAAGGCGCTCTTCAAGGATCTGCTCAACGACTTCAACATCAACCCCTACAGTCCGTGGGACAAACTACTGGAGGAGGGGAAGATCATTGATGATTTGCGCTACACAGCCCTGAGCACGACCAAGGCACGACGCGATTGCTGGGACGAGTGGACACGAGAAAAGATTGCAGAGCTAAAGGAGCAACGGGCCCGGCAGGAGAAGAAGGACCCCCGTATTGCTCTTCTGGCTTTCCTCCAGGAGAAGGCGACCCCGAAGCTCTACTGGCCCGAGTTCAAGAGGAAATACAAAAAGGAGGACGTCATGAAGAGTCTCAAAATCGTCGACAAGGACCGCGAGAAGGCGTATCGAGAGCACATCGGCCGACTCAAAATGCCACAGGCTAAGCTCAAGTCGGACCTGATTGCACTGCTCAAGGCGCAGCCCGTCCACCTCCTTAACAGCAAGTCGCTATCGAACGGCTTACCCGATACGATCCTCACCGATATCCGGTACATATCCCTCTCACCCCAGGTTCGCGATCCTTTGATCGAGGCTTACGTGAGCAACCTGCCCCCGCCACCTGAGGACCCGGATGCGGCCAAGGACGACGAGGAGAAGAAGAAGCAGCAGGAGGCGCGGGAGAAACGTCAACAGGCGCTGGAGGAGAGGAATCGGGCCGTGGAGGATCAAAGGAGGAAGCGGGACCGCGAGGTTGCAGTGAGTAAGGCCCGACTAAGAGAGGAAGAGAGGGAACTGGAGATGGCCATGAATGTTGGGAAACAAGGATTGCAGAGTCAATTGGCCAGCATGAAGGAAACCGAGAAGGAATCATCATGATGCCGGCGTTCATCAGTCATTTCTAGCGTTCAGTGGCCTCGCGGGTGCCTCATCTATATACATCTGCTGCAAACCCAGCACCTACAGTCCATACACAAAGGTCAACTTCTTGTCAGCGTATCGTCGATCGTTGAGCCTCTCGCTCTCAACCTCTTGTTCCGTCATCAGGCTCAGCAGAGCCCCCTTGCGCTTGTTAACAGCCTCCAGCATGAACCTGTACAAGAGATAGCCGATCAATGCCACGACGAGAAAGCCCAGCGTCACGTAGAACGGGATCCTGTAGTCGGGACGGTACCGCTGCCTGTACAGCTGTGCTCCAACTACGCCACCAAGGTTACCAAACCCGTTGACACCGAGGACGAGGGCGCGCTTGCCCGGCTCGGGGGTATTGCCACTGAGCCATGCCATGGTGAGAGGGGCGGAGATGTAGACGCCGGAGAGGAGGACGCAGAGGGAGATGTACTGTCCAACCGACGAGGAAACAGTGACAGCGGGGATGAGGCCGATAACGGCAAGGAGGATACCGACGACGATGTGGTAGCCGCGCTCCTTGAAGTGGTCGGAGCTGATTGCGAAGGCGTAGAGGCCAAAGGCACCGCACACAAAGGGAGGAACCGTCATCTGGAAGAAAGTCAACTCAATGTCATATGAAAAAGAAGGGGGAGATTGACATACCAAGTTGGCGAGAATAGACTCATAGCCCAGTCCCTGGACGACAAGGGGCAGGAATACGGAGAATGCACTGCTGGGAACACTCGCGCAAATGTTGAGCACCAAGACGGACCACAGCTTCCAGTCCTTGAGCGTCTCGACAAAGTCCCTCTTGCTCAGACGGTTCTTCTCGATGCCGTCCTCGCCGTATTCATGCTCGACATAGGCGGCGGTGTCCTGCTTCATCCGTTCAACAGCGAGGGTGCGCTCCTCTGGGGTGAGGAACCACGCTGAGCCGGGACCATTGGGGAGCCATACCCAGGCGACGGCGGCGAAGAAGCACGTGAGGGCACCCTCAATGACGAACAGGTACTGCCAGTTCTTCAGAGAACCGTTCTTGATGTGGAAGATGCCGTACGCTGGAGAGTGTAAGCGCGGATAGGGGGGTTATGATTCAAGGAGGGGACGCACAGATTGAACCGGAAAAGGCACCGGCGATGGCATACTGCCCATAAAACAGGGCAAGCCTGACGCAAAAGTCATATCGAGGATAGAAAAATGACAAGTAGGCTACAGCAGTAGGATAGAAGCCTGCCTCAAAGGCCCCGATAAGAAGGCGGGTGGCGATGAGTGCCCCTGAAACCAAGTCAGCATACGATATCCAATCCAGAGAAAACGTGGGAAAGAGATACATACCACGACCCCTGATGAAAGCTTGCCCAACCGTCACTGTGCCCCAGCAGAACTAACAAGAACGTCAGCATCGATTGGTAACCGCCGATCTCGTAGTTCCTTCATCAGCTTACCATGAGGAACGGGATCCAATGCCTGGCTCCAATGTACCGACCCACCGCCGCGGAAACGGGCTGGAGGACGACAAACGTAACAAAGAAGAGCGAGACGGCTTCATTCAGGTCGTCTGGCTTGGCACCAATGTCAGTGGTGAAGCCTGCGGGTTGTTAGCAGGTCAACTCGGTCTGGAGTGCGAGGCATTGTGCAGCATACCTTGAGTTTCAGCGTTGCCAACGTTTCCACGGTCAAGGCCGTTAAACAAGTAGAGTAGAGATAGTAAAGGAAGCAGAGCAACATCCAGCTTCTGGTTCAGCGCTTTACTCCGTGCTGCGGCGTCCTCGTGCGGTGAGGAATCGCCATGACCGGGTAGAGTCTTGCTTGCCCGAGGAACGTGCTGATCGGCCATTGTCGTTGCTATTGTTGCTGTTGTAGTAGACAAAGTTGGAAAAGAACCAAGTCAAAGTGAAGCTTGTTGCGCTCAGTAGATTGTAGAACGAAGCTCTTGGGAATACTCCTCGAACTGCAGCGAGGCATGAGCCGTCTCTTATCCTCCGAATCTCGACCCAAAACGTCGTATAGGGAACGTTTCATGGAAACAGGCATCGCCGAGAAAGTTGGGATGTTGTATTTGCCTAGTATGCCCAGTCCATGGGGTTCTGGGATGTCAGTCCAATGAATCCTCTTCCTCTGCCTCTCCCCGTATTCTGGTCAGCGCGGACCTGATCCGCGTGTCATCAAGTTTGTCAGTATCGTATGCAAGTTAACGTCTCTTGTTAGTGACCTGTCAGTAGAAGAAGAATCTGACGGCAGACCAGATTCTCGGGAATGTGGCTGGCGAACACATCCGAACAGGTAGACGGTCGACCAATCTTGGCCTGGGCCACCCCAGACCCTCGGGACGTGGGCAGTGTTCCCTGCGATTTCAGCCTGGGCGAGGCATATTCCGACCAGAGATGGACCGTTTGAGCGGATCATTGAGCTCGGAGGCTCTGGGGCCAGCGGAGATTCGGGGGCTAGACTGGGTCATCCATCCCGAGCCGCAGATGGGGCCGACTGCTGCATGGAATCAGTCGCCGGCCGCCCCCATTACAGAAGTTCTAAACAAGGAACTCGATCCTCCCACTCTGATTCCGGACAAACCATGTTGCTTATGTGTGATCTCGCAAAACCGCTGTTATCTTTAGGGCTGTAAGGCTGACATGTACCCCGGAATCCTTCCCTCCTGCTGCGCAGGGCTTGGACACCCCCTGGCGTCCCACTCGACATCGTCCACTTTGTCCTCGCTTGTGAACATGCCTGAGCCCCGACGAACAGGGTAATTCTGGAATCTCCTCTTGGACGAGGTGCCATAGCTGAACCCAAACTGCATCTTCATTCGCCGGATCGAGGCGCTAGAACGCAGCGCCCGGGCCAGGGGGTGACTGGTGAGTCTATCACCACTGCGCCCATCAGCGGTGATTGCCCGTTCTAGCTCCTTGGCTGTGCAACTTGAGAACCTGCTACCAAAGTTCTTGCGGCGAGGACGAGATCAACAGGCAGATGTCAGAAACCGCTCCACGAACAAGGTGATCCCGTAAGCTTCACGCTGGGTTTTGGGTGATGATTGTCAGACGCGGATGAAGCCGTCAAGCAGCTCTATCACCATTGCAATTGGCCACGCGGGATGCAGTTCTGCAGACGGCCGAGGTGCGTGACTCGAACCAAGGAATCGGTCGCTCGGCCTTGACTCGGTCTCAAAGATCGGTGAAGAACCGGCCCGCTCGCTTGTGAACCTCCCCCGCCCATTCGGAAATCCCCTCAGAAGTAGTAACCCCATCTTCCACGACGTAGTGATCAATCAAGCTTGAAGGTATCCATTCGAAGTAGATGTTTTTCACGTCAATGTGGGTGCTCGAGTACTTGGTTGTGCTCGGCATGAGCCGACTCCAGGCCTGTGTAACCTCGCCGGGTGCATTCTCCTCTTGGCCAGGCGGGTTGAATGGGAGGACCTTTTCCTTCTCGGATAGTACGACGATCTTCGAGCTCGGGGAAACATGCTTCGCCGTCAAGACAGCAGGCAGCGAACCAGTCTTGTTGCTAACATTGGCCGCTTTGTCGATCAGGTCCGCCCCAATTAACACGACATCGACGTCTTTGGCAGCAACTCCGACGCTTGCGTCGGTGTAGATTACCAAGCGGGCATTGACCTTGTTTTCTTCGACAAACGAGCCAATTGCGCTGGCCATCTTGACACCTTCAAACAGCGGCCGGGATTCGAGAACGTGGACCTCCACAGCCCGCGAGGTCTTTGATAGCACCTGCGTAATGCCTGATGTAACAGTAGAGCTGGATGAAAGGGTGAGAATTCTGAGTGGTCCATCTCCCGAGATGGCTTGCTCTAAGAAGGCTTCGAGGGATGTGGCAACTTTTGAGCCGGTATCTTGTCGTTCCTGGGCATATTTCTCGAGCGCCGAAATCATGCCATCAACTGAGCTGGTCGAAAGAGTACCTTGAGATTGCAGCCTTTGCTCGATAAGCTCTAGGCTGGCGAGGACGACGTTGAGTATTGATGCGCCCATGCTCTCTCGCCCATTCCTCCACAGATGCCACCCGGCAAACCTGACATTCTTCCACCACTGGTCTCGGGCCCCCGTGTCGAGTTGCCGAACCACGTTGATGAATATGTCGAGCGCTTTCGAAGCCAGCTGATGCGCTCCACTGTGATGATCTCCTTGCAAAGCGATTAACCCCTCGGCCAGGGTCTTTCCAGCCTCTTCGCCCATATCGATGTTAAACCAGACCCTCCTCAAGCTCTCGAGGATACGCGGAACACCCTCGAAGCTTTCCGACTCATTGACTACATCTGGATCGAACCATTCGTAACCCTCGTGCTCCCAGTCGATCTGGATACCGGCTTCACCACGGCCACCCTCCCTCTCGGACTTGAGAACGAAGCCGAATGGATTAATTGTCCACTTTCTACCGATAGACTCGTCGGAAAACGAGAATGGCTTGCCCTGCCGGAACAAGCGCAATGAGTCGCTGGTGAGTGTCGTCTCCTCCTGAATCTCCCGCCATGCCGTCGCGAGAGGGTTCTCGTCAGTCTCCTCTACACCGCCAGAGACGCCTGCATACTTGTGCCTGCAGCACCGTTAAACTGATTGCAGAAGATCCATGCCAGTGGCTTCCAGGGCTTACTGATAGGTGCTCACTTGGCCGCTGCGCCGGAACAGGGCCACCTGGGGCTTCTTGGTCATGCCATTATCGGGGAACTTGAAGATGAAGCTCGACGCAACTGCTCGATGCTTGAGAGGTGCCATGCTTGATGAAAAGGCGCGGACACTTGATGGTTGGATCAACAACTTTGAGGCTCTGGAGATGATCGTTCGTGAAGTCATTGCGAGGCAGGTTTGGAGCGGGTGGGTGCAATGGAGTATCTCATGATGTATCGTGGTGAGCTCCGGACACCGGCGAAGGCGGCCCGAGAAGCCTCATCACATGACATCGCTATCATGGTCAAGATGATGTGTCGACTCTGTGCTGCTTAGGATTCCCTAGAGCATTAATTGCAAGATGAAGGGATTAAAATGAATTTGATCCATGGCGACCTGCCCTCGCATATTGTTTTCCCCAGGTAACTGGAGGAGGGCTCTTAACAGCAGCCAGCCAAACCACTTACACCCGAGAGAACTATACACTCACAACACAAGTACCTAAGCTGAGCGTCGACATCACCACCATGACAAGAGTCAACCATACCAGTCACACAACGAAGCAAAAAGGAACAAACGGCAAAAAACATACAACAGCGGGGATTCGCTGGTCGTCACCGACCCAACTACTAATCCGCCCCTCACCGGCTTATCTATGGGAGAGCGGACGGGATCCCGAGTTCTCCGGTGGGTATGGTCGTATGTACCAGAAGCTCAGCATTACCGACCTATAGCCTTCACTAACTTTTCTTGCCATTTCGAGGAGATACTCGGTCGGTGGCCTCAACCTGTATTCATTTCTGGTGTAGTTTCTGGCTATCGAATGATTCCTCCTCGTCAAAGTGGCACAGTTAAGCTCTGTTGCTTCAAAGAGCCCTCAGTGCTGCCCAGGTACAGTTTTGACATTCCATATCTGGTCACTCGGCGTTGGCACAAGTCCAGCATCTCAGCTGTTTTACATGGCTGGTCACAAACATGAAGCTGTCTCCAAACTTGGCATGAAACCTGTCTAGAGATTTCACAACCACTGGCCACGCACCTTGCGTAATGTGGGATGCCGGACGCCAGTAGAAATTGGCCTTTAAACACACATCGCACGCGAGAAGTAGGCAATTACTAACAACGCTGGTATGCAAGACAAGATAACAGTCTTGGTAAAGCGACGGAGATCCTCAAAACCTTTCTCCTAGCATAAGGCCCGGTTAATACCTAGCCTGAGCTCCAAGAACGCTTGCCCACCCACCTCATCAGCTCGCTCCAATGCTTCTCATGTTCACCGGTTAAAAAGAGCCCAACGGTGCGGACGTGTCTGAGTCGATGCCTCCCACTCCACCTGCCATAGTGAAACGGGGTCGAGGATCATGTCCTTCAGCTCCAGATGGCGAATTATTGATCGGTCTCGGGACCCCTTGGCCTTCGACGAACGCCCCGGCAGAGGGACATTTTCGATTACAAGGTCATGGTATTCGTGGTGGACTTTGGCGGCTCTTTCCTAATCCTCCCTCAACTGTCCTTGCCACAGCTGGTCACATGTTACATGTTTCCAGTTGGTTCGCCAGGTGATCTTGGGCTCAGAGTTCTTGGTAGAATAGCGAAATAAGGTGGTCGACGACGGGTCTCCGTTCCACAGCTCCATGGTCTCCAGGCGGGGCATACGTGATGCTGCAGCGGCCGCAGCACGAAGTGTTGCGACTGGGGCGAAAGTCTTGGATGGCGCCGTAGTAGGTTCATGGAGAAGATCGCAATCCAAGGCCAGGCGACGCAGCTTGTACACAGGAAGCATATGGAGGGAATGCTGTTGAAGCATCCTTGGAAAGAAATCCACTAGAAACGCCCAGGCATGGGTCTGTGGTGCAATCGACAGCTCCTCAAGCTCCGGTATATTGCTTGCAAGTCTCCGGATACAGTCTACATCTTCAAAGGTAAAGACTTGAGGCAAGGTGATATCGGGATCCGTGTCTTGGTAGATATGAAGTCGCCTGAGGTTGGCTGGAATGGCATCAAGGACGTCTTTAGAGATGTCTATCATGTAGAGTTAGTCTTGAATAGACTGGCAAGGACAGCTTAACTCACGTGGTCTGGCTTCTGGCCGATGGAGGTGGCTGACGGCCAGCCATTGCTCGTCGCGGAGCATCTCTAGGCAGGGGAAGCTCTCCCAAAGAAGCTTGACAAGAGCGTTGGCAGAAATGTTTCGGTAGAACTGCCGGCGAATCACAAGAGCCTTGACAATGTTGACCTTTGGGAGCACAGTATACATATCAAGAAGTTCCTTCAAGTCAAACCTGAGAGGTTCCGTGCCCCGGAACCTGTCCATTTCAGACTGCCCATATGGCATGATTTGGTGAGAGATGGTTTCCGAAAGTGTACTCAGCACGTATTCCAAAACCGAATCGCGATGCTACCTGTCAAATTCGTCCTTGTCCACCAAATCTTCCTTGGTGATCCACGGGTAGTCGTCCGCCATTCTGAAGTCACGGTATTTGTGGTGATAATCGCTTGGTGAATGTGCGCTTAGCTGCAGGGTGATGCCACGGTTGGAAAAGATGTGGTTGCCTCTTGCAAGGATGTCCAAGAGTCTAAACACGGCGCTGGTGAACTTGGCATTGTTACTTTTTCCGAGATTAGCTTGAAATGTGTATGTAGCATGATGGAGTAGGATACGAGGCTTACTGATTAATGGTGAAGCTAGATTCACTTGTTTGGCAATGCCTGCACGTGTACTTGGCAAGTTTGAGGCGAAGCCAAAGGTGACGAATGTAAGAAAATCTGATTTCCTTTGTCGGCCCTTGGGTCACCGAACTGAGCATCCTGAGATCAGGTCCGTCTAAGACGAGCCGCCGAAACGTTATGCGCTCAAAGAAGTCCTGCCATGTCCGCGACACAGTGGCGAATGTTGGAAGGTCTTTTCTGTTGCAGGTCTCAAGGAGTGTCTCAAGGACTGTGATCTGAAGATCAGGAGACAGTGATGCCCACGACATGATGTTATGGATGTCTAACGATGGTGGATGTAGAATGATGAGTGTTGAGTGCAGCGAAGAGACAGGTGTTGGACTTGAGCAGCGAAGAGGGACACTCTGGTGAAAGCAGGAGAGAGAAGGAGTCACGTATGAGTTCTTTCTGCCTGCCGTACCTACCTTACTCCATTGCCTGCAAGAGGTTGTCCCTCAGGAGATACTTGCCTTGCCCTTCAGTTCGTGTTTGAGTTTCATTTTCTGGAGATTCTCTTCGTCATGACGGCACTAAAGAGCTCAATTTGAGCCACCAAGTGGTGACGGTTTCGCAATTGACTTGTTAGACGGCTGGATAGCAGCGAATGCCTCATTGCCGGTATTCAGGGCATTGTGAGGATGTGGTGCCATGAATACGTGAAACCCCTGTTTTGGTCCTTCTAAGCCAAATCAGCCCTCCAGGTTGTCAGCAACTGCTGCGCCAGCTTTCCATCTTGCAGACTGGGTACTGGGTGCTGACGATTGAATGACACTCTGGTGAACGACTTGCCGAGGCAAGTAGTCAAAGCCCCTAGGTAGGCGGCTCCTGGTTTGCGCAGGTCAATTGGCAACCTAGTCAATTGGCCTCCTTCGCCCCTGATGCCTCCTCATCATCTGCGGCTCAGCAGGGGCTGAGCCTGCGATGGATGCCAGCGAACGAGATCAAATCCAGGGTCTTCACGTCGAAGCCCACCCCCACACTTGATGACGCAACCACGTCACAGCCGACGCCCAAAATATCCCAGCAGGGCAGCTCAGCTTGGATCCTTTTAACTTCAACTCTCGTCCTTCATCTCGCCCAAGTCCCAATCTCGCCGGCCTCAATCGCATTCCAAGCGCATCGCACACCTGCAAGTACGCGACTCTGATGTCCCGAGACAAGCTCTGAAAGCTATACCCGTTGCTGTATGCTGATCCACCTGCAGATCCACCGCAAACTCTCTCCCAGCGACCGACCGTCATCTCCAACGCAGATCTAAAATGGCTTGCGGCACCTCTTCTCTCGTCAACCGAAATGGCCCTGGTAGTGCCGCTACCTCCATCGCCGAGTCCATTATCAAGCCTGGCGAGGCCACGGGCACCAAGACAAAGTGCATCGAGTGCGGTGACTATGAGTGCTGTTGTATCCCCTGTACCATCCTGTAAGGGGTATTAGTGGCGCGATCATAACACAACATGGACCTTGGAAGGGGGCTGGGCGCGTTGTTTGGGCATTGAAAGGACATTGCGTTCATGCAATTTGATACTGCGCATATTTGCGTAGCTTCAGCGTAGATATATCCAATGGATGGCTAAAATGGAAGTCGTGATCAATTCGTTACTTATCTAAGCTCTTGGCTTGATGTTTGTTTGCGCCTTTGTCGAGAGGGTGCTTGTTGTTGCTGCAACCTAACAAATTGATGGCGCGCCTATACTAACTAATGCATTGGGCAAGCCTACTGTCCTGCTCGAAATCCCTCGAGCTCCGTAGCTCCCCTGTCGGTATTTGTCAATTCCGCGATCGGTTCAGCTGAGACTGGTTCGCATCTAGGCTGACCTATGAATTTGGTCCGATTCTCAGGTGATGAGCGCTACCGCCTTGCTTGTTGGAGGAAGCGCCCTCAAATTCGATGTCTGCGAGGCAAAGTCAAATATCGGTCAGGTTGTGCGCGTAATCTCGCGCTTCGATATCGTGTCGTCAACCTTCTCTCGTCTAGGTAAACATTGCGTCCGTGGCAGCCCACATATCCGCCTCCCTCTGCGCCGCCAGCGCATCATGGTCCTCCTCTTCTTCCGCGTGCCCAAGTGGCTTGGGCACGTCGGGCACACTCAAGCTCCCCAGGCCATCGAGCACGCGGCGGGCCTTATCCACCTGCGTCCGGATGGCCATAGTCTCGGTGCGCGTGCGGTCCAGGTGCTCCTGCATGAGCGCGATGACTGATTCGCGCGCCTGATGTGGTCGGTACTCGTTGAGAATGTGGTGAAAGTTGATGAATAAGGTGCGGAGGTCCTGAACCTTGGCTTCGGCCTGCGCTGGGTTCTGGGCCATCGTGCCGGTGAGCTCGAGGAAGTTGAGAAGGAGTGACTTGGCTAGACGCTTCAGCTCAAAGGCACGGTCAAAGTGCTTGACATCCTTGGAATCCGATGGAGCGGTCGAAGGAAGGTTTGTGATGCCTTGCTCTTCGAGAGTGGGGAGCTTGTCGTCCAGCTGCGAAATAATGCATCAGCGCATCGACTCTGCTGAACGGCCCATAAAACTTGACTCCTTACCATGTACTGGTCGCCAAATACCCGCCAGCGTCCATCAGCTGGTTCAGCAGGCGGCTGGAGGTTGATGAGATCCTCAGGCACGTCAGGCACGCGCACCGTCAGCGGCTCTCCTTCATGCTGCTTGATGTGCGCTGTCCTTAACGCTTCAATCCGAGACAGCTTGTCAGGCGTAAAGTCCTTCCAGAACGGCGGAGGATTGGGGAACGTCGACGACAGGGAATGCGGCTCCTGCTGGTCGGCCATCTTTCAGCCGATGGCGACAAGGTCACCTCATAAGATTGTGCCGGGATGAAGCTGAAAAGACAGGCGCGTGAACGAAGGCGGCCTGATAAAATCTAGAACCGAGACAAAGGGTTGAGATTTATTGCCTCCGGTAACTTGCAAACACAGAAGTTCCTTGGACGTCTGGTCTGGTGGGGGGAGGATTGGAATCCACGTGGAATGAGATCAGAGACAGCTTGGACAAAGACGGGTCAAAGCTTTAATGCAAAAAAGCCCGAGGGTTCAACGATACTACCCTCGACGAAAGAAAAAGTCACTGGGAGTCTGGTCCGTTGATTTGAAAATAATTGAAATGGAGATGGAGTTAGCTACAGCCATCCAAGAGCTGCGAATCTCCAAGTTGAATGAAGCTAATGTCGATTTGCGCCGGTTAATTGTCGGCGGTTGCTCACCTCCCGCCTCTCCTCTGTTTCCGTCTCGACCACCATCCTCCGCAAGCGCCTCTTGTTCTTTAACCTCAAACAACGTCATAAGCATTCCTCTTCTTCTTTTCTTCTCTTTTCCCCTTCCTCCCCACCTATCTATCGAAGAAATTCCTCCAAAAGAAACCCCGTTCCTGCAACGCCGCACCTAATTGGATACTTGAACGGCCACTTTCATACGTTCTGAGTGGCCTGCTTCAGCCAGCTCGTCAACATCCCTCCACACCGCATCTCATCAAGCTCGAACCATCCTTCTTCCTCACCAACTACCTTCATGTCCGACGTGCGATCCCTTCTGCGGCAGCAGCGAGCCGCTCGCCGCATCGAACATCCCCATGCTGCTTACTCCGAAGCAGGCAAGCTGCTCTGCATCCTCTGCCATGAGCACATCAAGGCCGAATCACTCTGGGACTCGCACGTCCGAAGTGAAGCACACAAGACTCGTCTACTAAAGGCACAAACAACTACACCGGCAGCGGCCCCTAACGGTCGAGACGCACAAAGACAGGCTGTGCAAAAACGGAAGCACGACGATGCTGAGGATGCCGTTGCTGGTAGCGGGGGCGGCGACGTCGAGATGGAAGATGCTGTGCGGCGGAAACGAACCAAAACTGATGCAGCTGAGCTGGAAGCAGACAAGGAGGCTAAGGACCAGAACTTGACACCACCTCGGTTGGCTAGGAGGACATCAGCCACCCCGTCACACGGCGTCGAGATCCAGATCCCTTCACGACCAGCAACTCCTGCCCATCATCGCGACGGCTCCTCCGCCTCCACCCCCGGAGGCACCAACACCTTCAATTCACAACCCGCCACCGCTACCCTTCCATCGCGCCGTCCTAGCACTCTGGCGACAGATGATCGCCCAAACACGACGTTGCCGCAAGTCGACGAGTCAGAATGGGCAGCCTTCGAGGCCGACATGGCCGCTACATCTGTCCCCTACGATGAGGACGCAGTCATTTCCGCCCCCGCCATGACAGCTCAGGAAGCCGCCGACGCCGAGGCCCAGAAGGAGGAAGAAGCTGAGAAGCGCCGGGCCCAAGCCGACGTCGATCTCGAGGACGAGAAGGAAGAGGCAACACGCGCGCTCGAGGAGGAGTTTGAGGAGATGGAAGAGCTCGAGGCGCGCGTGAGACGCTTGAAAGAAAAGAGGGAAGCTCTGCGCAAACGCGGCGAGAGCTTCAGCCAAGAAGGCGCTGGGATCAAATCTACAGGCCTGGGCAAGGAGAACCTACAAGCTCCGGTGGTCGAAGAAAAGGAGGAGGAAGAAGAGGAGGACGATGAAGATGAAGATGATGAAGATGAAGATGATGACTGGGACGGCTTTAGATTTCGAGCCTCCTAGGATCTACAAAACCAAGTATGGACTCAGTTAACAGTTTCTAACCCAATCAGGGGTCTCGAAGCCGCCTTCACAAGGCCGGCACAGGGGAAGCTTGACGAGAGCCCCAGTCCTGTACAATCAATCTAGCCCGCATAATGTACTATACAAACAACCCTGCCATGCCTCACGATGGGGCATGGGATATCCACGAAAACCACCAACCTGTCGCTTATACCGTTCTGCTAAAAGAGTGAAAAGGGAGCCAGCCCCCAAGGCTGATCAGAAACAAGCACAAATGATGCAAAAAACACGGGGAAACAACCAGACCTGGCCTACCAGCCCGCAACTCCTGGAACCGATTGTCATACTAAATGCTGCGCCGTGGCCATGTACAGCACCGCCATTGACGACCTACCGGGCGATATCTCGATTGTCACCACGACTGATCCTCTCCCAGAACCTACGCAATCGCCACACGCGCCCAATCCCTCGGCTCTCCTCCCATCTCCGGACGCCCTCCTGACGGGCTCTGACTTCACGCCTCCACTTGGATGCGATCCACTGCCGCAGCCCGTCTTTGACCCTCTCCTTCTCAATTGCCTTCTTTCTGGCCGCAATCGCCGGCGCGACATGCACCGGGACCATGCCGGGGACGCATTCCTTTGGCAACACAGAGCGCTCCACTAAGGAAGCAGCAGAAGGCCTGGCTGCTAAGCGTCGGGATAGGCGAATTGAGACAAGGGAGCGGGCGAGTCGTCGTGAGACAATGGAGGTCTGTGTCATGAAGATGGAGCGGGCAATGAGATCAGCCAGGGACGGACGGGACGGCGACCACAGGAGAGCCGGAAGATGTGAGCGGACTTGGCGAAGCCGGTAATGATGCAGCACAGGCGCTCGAGATATGTCACGAAGTTGATGGTTTGTCTGGATCTCGGTCAGTCTGTGCTCATAGAGCCCCCGAGCTGTCATATTCTTCTCGACTGGTCAACGCGGACAACGAAAACAAGTCACACAAGTAGCTCAGGACGCTCGCTGGCCTTGGACGGTCCATACTCACCCTAGACGCTGACAGAAGATCACTCACGTCCAGAAAGCCCATGATTTCGAAAAGTACCTCGTTTGGCATGCTCTCAAGGCATGGGGGGCTCAGGACCATCTGGAAGTTACCTCCGCTGCGACACACACTTCTCTCAGCCTGGATGACAAGGCCGGCGTTGCTATGCGAGGAGGCTGGGCAGGCTGCCTCTCGCGGGAGGCTGGGAATCATCGACATGGCTGCGGGTTGGGCATCAGCGACCGCAGGAATCGCAGGGCTGAAGGGTTTCCCATCCTCGACTGGGACTAAGGAGCCAGGATCATCAGAAGGAGGTGATAAGAGGGACAGACGACATGTCTGCGAGGTGAGTTGGTCGGACGATGTGGCGACAGGCTTCATGATGGATCAAAGGCCTAGGTAGGCGCGGCAGGCGACGGAGGGCGCCGAGAGTGGGCGTGAGATCAAGGGGAGTGAGACCAAAAGTCGAGTTTTCTTTTTTCCCTTATCCGAAGGAGCCTGGATCTCGGAAGCCAATTTCGCAATAGCCTTGGGCATCCGGGGAGGCGGAAGAACGCGGACAAGGGGCGGGAAGAGACAGGCGTCAGGTAGGTTGTCAGGAGGCCGTCACACGTACAGCTCGGTTGTGACTCCGAAGCAATGGCCGCGATGGCTGGGCCCGTGGTTCTAGGAGACCACAATTCGGGTCAGTCAATGGTCCTTTGGTACCGCCGAAGAGACGACAGGGCAGGTGACCGGTGAGGAGGTGGCGATGATGTGAAAAAACACGAGAAGAAACGCGGCGCGTGAGAGAAGAGGTCGCGAAAGGTGGTCTGGCTGGTCGCAAGGCCGGGACCCCAATACCCGATGCGTGAGAAAGAGGCAACCGAGAGAAGCGGTGGGGACGGCGAGAGGGAATTATCTAGTACTGGCACTATTGAACATTGGCGAGGAGGCTAAAGTAGGAGTAAGAAATGTTGGGGCTCGAGGCGTGATCCCAGAGCGCCGTCGCTGATGACGTGGAAAGGCTTTGGGATGGATGGTGGATGAGCCTCGCGTTCTCTAAGCGCGCCGCGCGTCTCCCCGCTGCTCGGTTCCGGAAACGAGCAGCAGACGAAAATATGAGAATCGAGATGATGATGAGATGGATTTCTAGGATAAAATTGATTGCGCTCAAGCAGGCCTCGGTATGAGGATGAAGGTACCAGACAGACGCGCTTTGCAAGGCACAACGATCAGGTATGAGGTGATGAGGCTGTGAGTCCTGAAACCTTGGGGTTGAGGGGAAGTCGTGGGAAGTGGGGGCAGTCGGCGGAGAGTGGACGATCAGATTAGGCTAAAGTGGAGCCGAAGCGCTTGCGCCTCGACTAATGGCGGGAGCCGGCCAAGAGGCACCTGCCGTCGATTGGTGAGAGACAGGGATGCCTCTTGCCGCGATGCCTGTCTCAGAGTACGTGGGCAATCAGAGCAAGCAGGCACTTGATTGAACGAGAAGAAAAACCGTTGCAAGTACCGAGGACGGCCACGTTCTCTGGGATTTCGTTTAGTCAAATTCCGGGGTTTGAAGCTTTGATGAAACTTTTGACTTTTGACAGTGCAGGTCAAACGTGCCTGACCCATGCTCGTGCGGTTCTGCCCGGAATCTCGGTGAGGTTTTGGCCCCGACATCCTCGCTCCTTCCTTGCTTGCCCGTCAAGAACCATTCTTGCACATGATTCTCGTACCTGCCCCAGCCGGCCATCTTTGAGGCCAACGTTCCTTCGACTGTTGGTTCCTTGCCCGCAAGCCCTGACCGACTCGTGACTGCCCAGGCTTGAACGGGCACCAGGCAAAACAACAGAAACTTCACGATCAAAACATAAACATCGCCATCCACGATCGTCATTCACCCGACAACGGCAACAAAAATATCCACAGCCTCCCGCAGGCTACCGCAGGCACCCACCCACCCACACCCGCAACCGCATACATACATCCACATCCGCATTTCACGTGCATATGCTCATCACCGCCACCCGGAAGATCGAATCTGACGAACGAGCAAATGTCGTCTTGTCGGGCGCGCAGGAGCCGGCGCCATGCGTGGATCGACGACCCTGCTGCTGCTACTACTGCAACTCAACCTGCACGTTTGCGTCTTGGGCATCTTTCTTCCGCTGCGGTCGATGAGCCTGGTGTACTCTCTCTTTGCTCCTCGACGCTCAACCATGCCGATGCAACGTGCGGTTCCTTGCTGTCTTGCACTCGCACTGACGTAGCCATGCTTTTCCTTTCTCGTGCAGCTCCTCCGCAATCAACGCACCCGCTTCAGCGGTCGAGGTGCATCTGCATCCGCTTCCGTCCATGCGTCTCGATACATCGCGAGATGAGCAGACTGAGTAACCTGCCCCACGCCTTCGATCACATCACATCGCATATATAGCTTTGTCGGGTTTCTTCGCCGAATTGCCGTCGCCATCGTCCTTCTACCCTCACGCCCTTTCTCTGACGTGGAAATGAATCCACCCAACTCTGCGGCCGTTTCTCCAGACCTTGACACTCAGAGCCAGGGCTCTAGACCCCAGGTCCTATCGACTGGCGGGTCCAGTATGCATTCAGTACTTTCGTCACATCACAAAGCGGTCGACAACCATGTTGATTTCCACTTCATCGTCGCTTGGCTTTGTATTGCCTTGCTTGGTTTTCATCGGGCTTCATCTCCGCCTCACTCATGGGCGTTCAAGCTTCATGTGTTTTGCGCCGCTGAACTCCCAAAGAAGATGGCAGCCTAACCTATCTCGGGCGACTTCCAAAGGCTCGATACAGAAGCCGGGCAAGATCAGCAATTTCAATGCTCATCTGGCTAGGCGACAGCCTGCTGATCAACACTGTACCTTGCACAGCAGTCACTGACTGGGCCTTTCATATCCCACGGCGCAATGATTTCAATGAATCGATCAAGTTGTCCGCTGTCACTATCACTAGCCAACTTCACCTTGGCCGAGACGTACTAAGATGGCATCTGAGTGATGATAGACCTGCTGCTAGGGCTTCAGACTTTCACAAGGCTCCATATCTCCACTCCACCCTGACACTCAGGCGCAAGCGCACTGCTAGTCTCGATGGTGCCGTGAAACAGTACCATGGCACGATATGCCAGCACTCACAACAGAACCTTGTTGCTGTGCTGTTTTTTTCAATTCATCCCCCCCTCCGTCAATCATGCTATCTCAATGCCTTCACAGCAAGCATTAGCCATGTCGACCAAGAAAAAAAGATGGTTGCACAGCTTTTACTACTGCCACCGCCCGCGTTGCTCGACTGGCTTTGTCGCATCTGCCATCAAGTTTGTGGTGTGGCCGCTTCGTCAGATCCAACCTGTCGTCTGTTGTTCGCCTGCTTCACATTTCGCGCCGTCGCAAGAGCTTGGCTTCCTGGGATGGCCACGCTTTCTGACCCTGGCCCCCAACCAATCATTGCCTTGAACAACTGCCCATGCGGCGACAATGGAAACACGTCTGCCGCACGGGAAGACCCAGCCTCAAGCCGCTGCCCGCGCCTTTAGCCCCTGGCCCCCGTTCTTTGTCAGTTGTCTCCCCCACACGGCTGCAACGCTGCCATTCGACAGCCTTCTTCGAATTCCTCCGCGACGAGCACGGGAACGGAGACTGCCTGGAGCTACGTAATGAAGCTAGAGCTGGAAGTGGGCCAAGCGACGTTGCGCCTGATGGCGCCGTTGACTTCTCGTGTCCCGACCGCGCGCTTCGAGGATGAGCAAAAGGGGCTGTGAGCTTGAGAGATTTGACTTTGACCAATTGTCAATCCCCAGTTTCTCGTAGGCTCGGAAAAGAGATCTGATTTCTCCATTGGCCCCAGGTACGATCGGACACTCCCGCCCCGTTTCTTGCGAACAGGCTCCATGCAGCGTTTTCCAGACACATGATTTGCAGCAACCCAGGCGTTCGGTTCGATTTCGAGCCCGCCAGACTTGGTCGATGCTGGGGTCCTAGGCTCATTGGGCGATTTCGGGTTGCGGAATTTTTCTGGCCCATCTCCATCCGGCCGTAGCGCAGGCTCTGCGCCGCAACGGCCTGTACGTGCTTCGTCATGTCCGCACATGGTTGCAAGACGCAAGACCTGGCCTGGCGCCATGTCTTTGCAATTGAGCCGCGCTGTTGACTTCCAAGCACCCAACGACGTGTTTTTCCTCGATAGAGGTCGGCAGGGACCGCGGCTATCCTTTGTACCTTGTCCCTGAAGCTGCATCTGGTTGAAGGTGATGGACCTTTGTCAGCCCTCTCAACCAGAGCCAACCTCAAATGCGAATCTTGGAATGAATACCCAAAAGCGGGCCGGCCCGGCCGCTAAACCGGGCCGTTGTGATCTTCCAGGCTGAGCGAGCAGGGAATGTGGATCAAGGCAAAGTCCTTGGTGATCAATTGACGGCCTGTGTGCCTGCAGAGGCCGACTGGATGTTCGACTTGGTTCATGGCCCTCATGATAGTCTCAGGTCTCCGAGTTGGCCGCCCTTCTCTGCCTTGCCTGTTCCGGATGATGAGCAGTTGTGAACCCTCCCTTAGCTGAAGCTTACAGTTTGTGCCTCACTCGGTGCATCCACCCACCCACACGCGCACAGTCAGTCACCCACACCCAATATACATGCGCGAGGCCACACTCTTTGGCATAACCCAGCCACCGGAGTCGAGAATCAGACATGTATCCCCGCCGAGCCCAACAATGCCCAACGCGTTGAGGACGAGAATCGGTTTCTCAATGCTCTGTTACCCTCGCCCCGCCCTCTACTCTCGTGATCTCATGCGGGCTGTGAAGTCATCACGGACGACTCAACTTGCCCGAGACGCAGGCCATTCCCGAAGCAGAAGGACAACTCAGCAGCTCCCGGAAGCTTCGTCACGTTTCCCCGTGAACGACCCTTTGTCGCAGCCATGTCCCATGTTCAAGGCGTCTGGAACTGCCTGCCGATGGCGGTCGTTGTCGTTACCCGTGCTCATTGCCAGACCAGGTGAGCCCCTTGCCGTTGGTGGTGGACTCGAGGGCGATAGAGCTCATCATTGCGACATTGAAAAGTCTGTTCCCCGCCTAGCGTATCGCTGTGGAGGGCTGAGATCGTGACAAGTCACTTGGAGATCTTGAGGCGTCATGAGCAAGTCCACAGACCTGGATGGGATCATGGCCATGATGGCTGTTCCCCATCAATGCCCTGCGGAGAGGAGGCCCGCTTATGCTGGCGGGCAGTGACAACGGCTGCACCCGGCATCGTGCGAGAATGAGACCTGGTTCACCTTTCGATCATGGCCTTGACATCCAGAGATTGATGGGTTTAGTACCCGGGCGACTCGAACGGCCCCCAATGGGAAGCCCACGGCGTATTCGACAGTTTCGATGTGATACCATGCTCGCTTTGCATGGTCACTCAACCGTTGTTGCCTTGAGGCGAGGCGTACATCATGCTTGGACAAATATTCTAGGGGGAACCACTCTGGAATGAGGCGGTAGGGGGATGGTTGGAGTATATCAACGGCAGCAGAGTTGCAGCAGCACCCATGGGGCAGCGAAGCCGCACAGTGCTCTGCCCTCTGAGGCAACGATGATATGCAATGACCGGGCTGCAGTGATAGCCAGAGGGGGCCTGCCACGTTGTACATCCTGTGTGCCTGGCGCGGCCCAGCATGGTTCTGGAATTGCTTTTGAACCGTCGACAATAGTGTTCGACGAAGGACCCCCCCTGGGAAGACCAATGGCTTAGTGGCGAGACGGAACTTTGTTCGATTCATGTGAGTCGGCAGCCATGCACGAAAACCATGCAAACTCCCCTATTCTTATCTGTCGCTGCCGCAGCAAGGCCTTGCAGCAAGATGCAAGTCTGGGCCGGCCGAGTTCTTTTCTCAGCTCAAGCCCTTGGTGCTCCTGGACGGCCGCCTGGCCGCCAAGAGAAACTGTCGGGCTGAGAGAAGTCGACGCTAATGCATGAACACTTTGAAGAAGTCCGGCAAAGGAAGATGGCATCCTCATCAGGGGCAGGCGATGAGGAGGCTTAACCTCCTCCTGGAAGCTCCAATCTGTTCCTGGTGGTTTGATGAAATGATCTGACATCCACTGGGAAAGCCAGGCCGTTGGTGCTGCGAGCAACATGAACAAATTGCAGGCCTAGGCGAGGATAGTGGTGCAGCATCCGGGAGATGGTGGATGTTGGGCAACAGCGGAAGTAATCGGCCGAGACAAGACGACGGAGTCTTGTCAGACAGAAAACGGCCGGCAGGGATGGCAATGCGGCGAGGGGGCATGGAAGAGAGGGGACGACCTCGTCTCAAGGCAGCTCTCAGCCCCCAGTGGCAAGATACTTGAGAGTTTTCTCCCGGGCCCGATTCATCAGAGTCGGCGAGACAAGATGCACGAGAGCTCGGACGAGAGAGGGTTGCCCAGCCTGAACCGGGAAGCCGACAGTGTTGGAGGCATGGCTCGTCGTAGAAGCGGCACGGCATGGTGCCGTAGAAAGCAGGATCATTGCTGTAGACGAGGGAAAAGCGAGTCAAAGAGCAAAGCATGAACTGCAGCCACTCTGTCGATGCGCTCCGTTGAGGGCGCCGTTGGCATCAAGCTCGAGCCCACCGAGCCTGTGAGGCCTTGACGCACGGAGGAGGAGAAAGGCAGCGAACCAGAGCCCTAGTTCTCACCGAAATCGACAGCCGTCGAGATTGAAAGCGGTCAGGATGCCCTTGTTCCCTGACACTTGTCCGCCCTCGGGACGAACCATGAGGCCCCACAGCGGCCGCAGATCGAGACACCCCCTTATGTAGGCTCGACTGGGACAAGTCCTGGAGACGACGCGGCCGAGGCCAGGCCCGCAGCGGGAAAGACACAGGGCTCCCTGGCAATAACATGGCCGTGTATGTGACCCGGCAGTCCCAAGACTGAGTGGCCAAAGACGCGTTATGGAAGAAACATGGAATGTTAACAGAACAGGTGCTTCTGAGGGGGGTGGGAAGAGGGATCCCAAACTAGAAAGCAGCAATGGACGAGGGGAAAGGAGACGGAGACGGAGGGGGGAGTGGTGGCTCCTCTGCCACTGACTGTGTTTGAAGTCCTGCGAGGGAGATGGCGCAAAGAGATATCTGCTCGCCAGGTACGTCAGGCATGGGAACGACGACAACAGAGGCTGACGGGGAGGCGACCGGGAACACAGCAAGGGAAGATGCACGCATACATACATACACACATACGCACATACACACGCCCCCGCGGGTTTGTCCAAGTTTGTTTGTCCCCTCGTCAGCCCTGGTTTCCTTGTTCTCTGCTGCAGCTCTAGCATTACCGTGAGGTGCTGTACACACAGCTACTGCAGTGGCATCTCGCGGTGTGGGGATGCCCCGTCCCTCTCCCCTGTTGCTGTTGCTGTCGTTGCTGATACTGCTAGGGGGGTGTGTGTCGTATCTCGAGCCATGATCAACGTGGCAAGCGACCACCGGGCCTCTTCTGCCATGCTACTAGGACAGAGACTGGGTCTGACTAGGTCAAGGCCCCCTCCTCCTTCTAGATCAGGTTGACGGACGCTGGTGACGTTGACAGGAGAGGGAGCGACAAGCCAAGGAGAAACGAGGCTTGGGGTAAGAGTTCCCGAAGAGGAAAACAACATATGCGGAGACAACAAGCTAGATGAGAGTGGTTGTTGGGCAGCTCCAAGGTCAATCAATGGCCATGTGCTGCAGGGACTTTGAGAAATACACATGCACTCTTTTCGAGGCTGCTACGGCGCCACACCAGGCCCCAGGAACGAAGCAATTCGAGGCTAGACCCCTCGGATAGTCGGGGTATGTCGCATGGCAGCGGCACGAGGAAAAAGATGGAGTAGAAGCAGGCGGATGGCTG